>APFE031545809.1:333129-357518 GCA_000404065.3 Pinus taeda | reverse complement strand
GTCAGTATAATGTTAATTAGTCTCTTTTACATGGTGTATTATTATATTGTTAATTATTTTATGTTATTATAAATTATATGTATAATTTATAAGGAAAATTATGCAATTTGAGGGAATATTATAGCAAATGAGTTTTTAAAACTAAAAAACATATTTGTTTAAATGTTATTTTTTGTAGTGTTTTTTATTTATTTTATGGAATTTAAAATGTTATTGATTATGTTTGATTTGAAGTTTATTAAACTATTTTTTTAATGAATTAGTAAGTTCTCTATGAACTTATTTCTAGTTATTAATATTGAGTTTGCGGTTTTACCAATAGAATTGTGAAAGAGATATATATCTATTTTAATGGTGTTTGTCATTTAAGGATTTTTTGAGATAAGTTACATAAAATAGTATATTTCAAGTTCATAAAAAATTGTTACTGAAGATTGGCACCATCATCAAACTTTTGAGACTCTCCTATGACAATGGTGTTGTCATTACTCTAATTCTTGTATTTTCCTTTTGAAATATAATAAGGTTATTAAACTCCTATTTTAATATTTCTACACTAATGAGTTACCAAATTCCTAATATTTCATGTTATGTTCGAAGTTGGTTCTTTATGATATAGAGGTTCAGGTTTGGATAATCCATAGGAAAAAGGAGTTTCAAGTGATATACGGATCTAGTATAGATGAGAGTTTCCAATAAACTTATGTTGCCAAACATCAATCACTTTCTGATTTTTTAAGTGGATCAAGTGAACATAGATTAGGTGACTCAAACTGCTATGCAAAGGAAGAAATAAACATTCAGTTATTCAGAAACTGAAACTGACAGGGCCACATCCAACATCGAGACTCTATTTTATGTGAGCTTGTACTTTTCGAAATATTTCAAAACCCTAACTAGGGAGGATACACCATATCCTTAGTTCAACTACTCAATTATGTGAGATTGATCTTCTTGAGTTTCATTCTTGGTGTACCAATAAGATAGTTGATAGGCTTGCATACTCCATTGGGGTCTTTCAATATGCTAAGGATAAATGAAATACAAATTTGTATACAAGAATTATCTAATACGATGCTATTGGAAGAGTTAACAATAAAGGTTACAAAGGTGTTTGACATGGTGATGCCACTTATATTTTATGTATATATCATTCTCCAACTAGATATTTTATCATTGAATGACAATCCCTATTTTAACAGTTAGATATTATTAATAATTAATATTAATCATATTAATATTACTATGTATTTGTATTTTTTGTATTTTTCATTAATAATTACGGTTAATATTTTGATATTAAATTTATTTACTAAAAAATCTATAATATAAATTTTATTTTTTAAATTTAATGTAGAACCTAATATATAATATGTAATATTAAACATAGTTCTATAAAAACTACTTTAACTTAATGAAAAACCTAATCCTTAATTTTTATAAAGTGCAAGTTTTTAATGCAAAACCTAATATTTATTTGTTTATTCCATTGCATTAACAACCAATATTAGTTGTTGTATGTATGTTTCTAGGGTTCTTAATGATGGTGTTGTTATCTTTTTAATTACTCTGTGTAGACTTACAGATGTCCAACCTGGACTCACCACCCATCATAAGGAACCTAAGACAACCTTAGTTGATTGGAAAACAGTGCCACAAAGGTTAGAAATGATAATATCATCAATTGTATTCCATAGTTTAGCATGAAGCATCTCATATTCACGAGCCTTAATAAGACATATGTTTCCACAATTGGTAATCATGATGATGCTATTTTCTAGATTATTGTGTGTAGATTTAGAGATGTCAAACATTTTGGGTGGACTCACCACCCATCATCAACAGCCGAAGAAAATCGTAGTGGATTAGTAAATAGTGTTAGGAGGGTTGAAAAGGATAATATCAACCACTATTTTCTAAAGTTTAGCACAAATATTCTCGAATTCTCAAGTCTCAATAAGAAAAGCATCTCCACAGAGGTTCAATATTTTTGTATTTTTGTCTACACAGATAGTAATCATTTTGATATCATTTTCTGTATTACTATATGCATATTTAGATATGTCCAAAGTTTCTAGTGGAACCACCACCCATCATTATGAACCAAAGAAATAAATAGTGTATTGAAAAAGAGTATCGTGAGGGTTAAAAGATAAGATCAACCACTATTTTCCATAATTTAGCACAAATCTACTGAAATTCATGAGTCTTAATATGACAAGCCTCTCCATAGAGGTTCAATATATGTTTTTCTATGCTTCAATAGTTTTAATCATGGAAATGTTATTTTCTAGATTATTGTGTGTATATTTAAAGATGTCTAACATTTTGAATGGACCCACCACCCATCATCAAGGAATGAAGTAAACCATAATGGATTTGAAAAGAGTGCTAGGAGAGTTAAAAGGATAAAATGGATTGTTACTTTCAAAATTTTAGCATGAAGACTCACAAATACGTGACCCTCGATAAGGAAATCCTCTACTCTTTCTACAACTTGTAATCAATCATGGTGATGTTATTTTTTGGATTATTATGTGTACATTTAGAGATGTCCAACATTTTGGGTGGTCTCACCACCCATAATTAGGGACTAAAGAAAATCATAATGGATTGGAAAAGAATGCCAAAAGGGTTAAAAAGGATAAGATTGATCACTCTTTTCCATAATTTAGAATGGAGATTCTCTAATTCACGAGTATTAATAATAAAAGCCTTTCCATAGAGGTGCAATAATTATGTATGTATGTTTTCACTATTAGTAATCATGGTGATGTTATATAAACATACATACAAAATTATTGAACTTCTATAGTGAGGCTTTTCTTATTGAGACTTGTGAATTTGAGGAGCTTCATGGTAAGCTATGAAAAAGAGTGGTTTATCTTATCCTTTTCAACCATAATGACATTTTTTTCTGATCCACTACAGGTTGTTTTAGTTCTTGATGATGGGTGTTGAGACTACCTAAGATTTTAAATTCTTAAAATAAGCACACTATAATCTAGAAAATAACATCACCATGTTTACTAACTGTAGAAAAAGGATACAAAAATATTGAACCTCTAGGGAGAGGCTTGTCTTATTGAGACTAGTAAATTCAAGAAGTTCCATGCTAAACTATAGAAAAGAGTGGTTGACCTTATCATTTTAACCATCCCCGCACTCTTTTCCAATCTAGTATGGTTTGTTTTGGTCTCTGATGATAGGTGTTGAGTCCACCTAAAGCCTTGGATGCCTCTAAATATGTAAATAACATACATACACAAATATTCAACATTTATGGTGGGTTTTTTGTTATTGAGACTCAGTTCGAGAAGCTCCATGTTAAACTGTGGAAAAGAGTGGACAATCTTTGTGCACTGATGATGAGTGGTGAATCATTCTCAAACATTAGATATCTATATATCTACACACAATAATTCAAAAAATAAATCATCATGATTAAGAATTATGGAAACACCCATAAACAAATATTGAACCTTTATGAATAGGCTTATCTTGTTGAGACTAATGAATTCAAGAAGCTCCATGCTAAACATTGAAAAGAGTGGTTGATGTTATCCTTTTGAACCCCCCTAGTACTCTTTTCCAATCCACTACGGTTTTCTTGGGTCCCTAATGATGGGTGGTGAGTCCACCCAAAACATTGGACAACTTTAAACCTACACACATTGATCCAGAATATAACATGTCCATGATTACTAATTATGGAAACATACATACACAAATATTGAACCTTTATGGAGAAGCTTACCTTATTGAGACTCCCAAATTCAAGAACTTTTGTAGTAAACTATGGAAAAGAGTGGTTGACCTCATGGTTTTTAACCCTCTCGGCACTCCTTTCAAATCTACTATGGTTTTCTTAGGTTCTTGTCTTCCAATCGACTAGGGTTTTCTTGGGTCCTTGAGGATGGGTGGTAACTCCACTTGAAAAGTTGGACGTCTCTAAATTTCCACATAGTAATCCAAAAAATAACATCACCATAATCACTAATTATGGAAACATACATACAGAAAAATTGGAGCTCTATGGAGAGGCTTGTCTTATTGATACTCATAAATCTGAGGAGTTCCATGGTAAACAATGTAAATGTGTGGTGATCTTATGTTTTTAACCCTCTTGGCACTCTTTGTCTTCTTAGGTCCATGATGATGGGTGGTGAGTCCAAACTATGTGCTAAACTATGGAAAAGAGTGACCCATCTTATCCCTTTTAACCCTCATGACACTTTCTTCCAATCCATTATGGTTTTCTTCTAATAATGAGTGGTGATTCCACCATTGGAAATAGTTTATGTTATTCATGGACATTAACAGTACAGTCGCATAGGTTTTTATTTTGAGTCTAATACCTCTATGATCTTTATATTCTTAATATTTATGTAATAGTAATCTTAATTTTAATTTAATTTTATAAAATTTATTTAACTTATTAAATTCGATTTTTATTTTTAAAATATATGTTTTTTTAAATTTAAAGTCTAATTCTTCCAAATCTATTTTCATTTGATGTAAAATCTAATTTACAATGTATTTTTTATATAAAAATTAATTCTTATTATTTCATTATTTTTCCCCAAGGAAAAATCGTAACTTTCATTAATATGTCTGAAAATTACATGTTGTAGATGCTTCACAGAAATCATATATCAAAATCTAGTGGCAAGCCACATACTGAAAAAGAGTTTGTTACATCACTATAACCTATCCCATGAAAAATATACAAATGATAATATAAATACATAAGTCTGAAGTAAGCAAAAATATCTATCGTAAATCCATAACCATCCCATAATCAGGTCTAATCATCTCATTGTGAGTGTTGATCATTAAAAAGTATGTCAAAGTACTAATATAAATCATGTCCATTCTATTCCTGTATCATCCAGTGGTTGGAGCACTGCCACCATCGAAAGTAGATCGAAAAGGTGGTTCCTCTCCCTATAAATATGATTACATGAAATGATATCAAATTGTGTTTTTAATAAAAAAACTTCATCCAATAGGTTCCAAAGTGTGTGCATGTGACATAAAGATTGTTGATTAAACAAATTCATGATAAGTTTAGAGTCTCCAAAAATTTGAAGGTGCCTACATCCTTTTCCAAGTGAGATAGAGAGAAGGTGTTTGAGGCTGGATAGTTCAACAAAGTTGTTAGTGCCTCATCCAAGTGCAATTTTTAATTTGAAGTGATGATCCTATTCTAAATATAATATTACACTTCCTCCACATCCATAATTTTGTGCATATCTGTCAAAATATGCCCATGGATAATATTTGTCGATGGTCTCTACTATGACAATTCTGTGCGGACACTTGGAATCATCCTCAAGTATCATATGATATAAAGCAGAAATATGTGGAGAGATAATATTCCAGTTGGGATTCTTCTCATGGAATATAAGCATATTCTTGCATATCCAAATGCCTTAGCAAACTAGAAGAGGGAGGTTTTGAAGCTTAATGGGGAGAGCATGATTCCACCATGATTCCTGGGCTTATGAATTTGTTTGTCCAGTCTGGGTTAGGTTGGTATTAAGAAGATTAAGAATTTGGTGCCAAAAATAAAGGGTAGAGGAGTGGTGTAGAAAGAGATGTTCAATACTTTCTTCAACATTTTTGTAAAGGACACACTAGGAGGGGCCATGAAGAGACTATATTTGTAGATTGTCTCTTGTGGGTGCCTTCTTTCACAAAATACACCTTATAAATAGATTGGCCTTTGGAGGGAATTTTAATTTCCACAGAGGGCGCAACCACCATACCACATCAAGCGATTTATGTTTTGCATAAATGGTAGGGTATCCATTGTTAGGGATATACATACCATTCTGTGAGAAGACCCAAATAAGTTCATTGTCTCTATCCAAAATTCATACATGTGATTCTGCTAGAGCTCCTATGTAGTTTATCCATTACTATTGCCATTGTATAGGAATGTGGAGGTCATGTGCCAATTTACAAGATTGAGAGAAGATAGAGGTATTGGCTGGATCAACAATGTGAGTAATTGTAGTGATCCCTACTTGTTCCAAAAACAGGATGAGATATGGAGATAATATGTGCGCATTACCACAACCTGATTAGGGATCCATCCTTATACGAATCTGATTACCTGATCCAATCCTCCAATCCAAAACCTTTCTAATGTGCTCTATAGAGTTGATAATGGCACACCATATCATAGAAATTTTAACATGTTCTGAATCGGTCTCTTAATCCATTCGAAGGGGCAAAGGGGACTGGTGTATTTCGTGATAACCACCTTGGTCCATAGATTGTCTAGAGTAAGAATTTTCCGACCCAATTTAGCAAGAAATGATTTGGAAAATATTGGGAGGTCATTTAATCCCCAACCACCCCATTTCTTAGGCAGTGATAACATCCCATATGGTCTAGGAAAACGTGTGGCAAACCTTTGATCCTTTCCAAAGAAATCTATAGAAAATATGATAAATTCTGGAGAGAATTCCCTTAGGGATCCAAGTAAGTGACATCCAGTATATCGGGATGCTTCTAAGACAGATTTGATGAGGACTGTATGTCCTACCCTTGAGAGCCATCTTTGATGCCAAATGTTCAATCTACTTTCAAGTTTGGCCAGCAGCCAAGACCAGTCAGCAATTTTGTATTTTTTGGGCTTGAGGTGAAATCCAAGATACTTGAGGCCATCTTCAAATGCTAGGGTGGTAAAAGTTAATATTTGAAGGCAAATTATAGTTCATGCTAAGAGCAGCCCAATGCTGACAAAGTAGATTTTGTATGATTTCATCACATCCCAGTGGCTTTGCAAAATAATTTGAACAGTGAATTGAAAACCAAAGAGTCGTTGATAGCCTCATTCAAGAATATGAGAAAATCATTGACGAATAGGAGATGATATTGCACAGGTCTTTAGAAATTTTGATGCCTTCAATCTACCCTTGTTATTTTCATCAGTCAGTAGCCTACTCAGTCCTTCCATTAATAATAAGAAAAGTAGGGGTGATAAGGGGAATCCTTACCTAAGCCCATGCTCAACATGGAGAAAATTTGATGTAGAACAATTGATGAGAATACTATTTGACACAATAGAAATACAACACATGATCCAGTTGATGACGGATATAGGGAAACCCAAATGAGTTAAGAGAACCTAAATGTATAATCATAGGGTCTTGTCAAAGGCCTTTGCTAAATCAATTTTGACAATCATGTCCTTTAAATTCTTGATATGGATGGAGTGGATCCCTTCTTGTGCAATGCCAATTGTGTCATGGATCTATCGATTGTCCATAAATGCAAATTGTTCTTGTTGTATGTGATGAGAGAGTATAGGTTTAAGGTGATTGGAATGATTTTTGAAATAATCTTATAGATGTAGTTGTAGAGGGAAATGGGTCTATAATAATTGAAGGATTGGGACATATCCAATTTAGGAATGAGGGTGATGAAAATAGAGTTAAAGACATCATACATGCAACTGTTCATCTTGGATGCTTCCACCACTTGAAGAAGATCTTGTCCAAGTAATTCAAAGAAGGATATATAAAACTCAACTAGACATCCATCTGAGCTCAGGATCTTATCCTTTTTGAACCATTTGAGCACATCTTCTAATACACCCATTGACACAGGTTTGTTCAGGTCCTTGACTTCTTCTTCATTAACAAACTGAGGGAATAAACTGGCAATTTTAATTATTTCAGCTAGGGTGGCTTCCTGTGGTGCTTTGAAAAGTCATCTGAAATGGGATATGCCTAATGAAGCTAGTTGATTGAAAGAAGAAATAGGTAGTCCTTCCTCATTTTCAAGAGACCAAATGGTGTTGATGGCCTCGTGCCCTTTAGAATATTGTTCGAAAGAAATGGTGTTGTCATCTCCAGCTTGTAACCATGTGGCTTTGTTCTTGAGCCTCCAGGTCTCTTCTCACTCCTTAAGGATCCGAACTCTATCCTCTTCAAAACTAATGACCCAATCTTTAGATTCAATAGATGAGAAATATCCACTCCTAGGATCATCAATCCTGGGTATTTCCTCTTCAATAGATCGAAGAGAAATATCATCTTGTATTCATTTGATCTTTTAATAAAATTGTTTAATTTAAAAAATATCATGTGAACATGTGACATATGAAATGAATTATTATTTTTGGGTTGTACGATGATAAGGCCCATGGTTATAACAAAACTTATTTACATATAAGAATTTCTATGATAAAATATAGGTAAATCTGCATAGTTAAGAATATTGTTACATTTTTTTTAAATATATATATGTTTAATTTATATATTAAATTTTCTTATAACTAGTATCAGTTTTAATATTTATTATGAATTGATATATATAAATGTTGGCCAACCATTTAATTTATATGACTAACATAATAATATTCATATTCTTGTTTTAAGAGAATATACATATTCAATTTCTAACTATTTCCAAAAATAATTAAATAAATAAAATTATATTAAACTAAAAAAGTATTTCTATAAATAATAATACCTAAATTATTTTTTAACAATATTACATTTAATAAAAACCAATATACTTATAAATATAAGTTCTATGCATTTGCAACACTCAAATTTATACGTACCAACTTAAATCTTATATACATTTTACATCAAATAAATCTTTGTATATATATATATGTTAGATAATTTTTAATAAATATTTTTATTATGTTAAAAATTTTGTGGCAACACTCAAATTATACGTACCAAAATAAATCTTATAACAATTTTACATAAAATAAATCTTTGTATATATATATATGTTAGATAATTTTTTTAATAATATTTTTATTATGTTAATAATTTTCTAAAAAAGAATAGTAATTTTATATTTATAAATTAAAAAAAATATCAAAGCTTTTCTTTTATGATTAAATATCTTGATGTTATGGACCTTATGAATACTTTTTCTCCTCCAATTCAGTATTAGATATGAAGAAGAGAAGATAATGGAATTATTCTTTCTCCTCCAATTCACTACCAGATATAAAGAAGAGAAGATAAGATATAAAGAAGAGAAGATAATGAAATTTTTCAAAATAGGTTCTGATAATATAATGTTATATATTTTGTCAAGTAGCTTTTGAGAAGGTAATTGTAATTAAGATTACAAAATCTTGTGTTTTAACATTGTGTGTTGGTATAATGTTAATTATCCTCTTTTACATGGTGTATTATTATATTATTAATTATTTTATGTTATTATAAATTATATATATAATTTATAATGAAAAATATGTAATTTGAGGGAATATTATAGTAAATGAGTCTTTAAAAAATAAAAAACATATGTTTTTAAATGTTATTTTTGATAGTGTTTTTTTCTTATGGAATTTGAAATGTTATTGATTATGTTTGATTTGACACCCGATCGGGATGAGCAAGGTGGCAAGACAGGTAATTAATAATCGACGGTGTGTCAGGCAGGTAAGAACAGACGGGGTTCAGGGAATGATTATTACGGGAAAATGGATCGGTGAGAAGGATCTTTGATCAAGGCGAAAGGACGAAAAGGTACATCCGGAGGACGGTGGAGGCGTCAGTATGTCAGAAACAAGACAGGGGAATGATAGCATGGAAGAATGGGACAACAGAGCAGTAAGGGAGGTAAGGTATAAGCACAGAAGGAGGGGAGGCATAAGAGAGAAAGGGTGGCGAAGTGGAATGCGGAAAAGTGCATGTAGAGAAATAGGAGAGGGTGGCGAGAACCATCGGCACACAGTCGGGAGAGAGGAAGAAATAAGGAGCCGAGTAGAAAGAGTAGGGACACGGAGAAGGAGGCAAAGAAGCGAGGGAAGAATGGTAGCAGAAGGGAGTATGTCAGCAGACAGATGGATGAGGAGCAGGGCAGGAGAAGGGAACCAGGGTCGAGGGAACCAGGATGTGAAAGGTAAAGGAATAATGGAGGGGGATACCGAGCAATTTTATATAACTGTTATGATGATTCAGAGAGAGGGAGCGAAGACATCGAAGCGGAAAATGAGAAGGTAGAACAGGGGACTGGAAATCGCGGCCGAAACAGGAGAAATACAGGAAGCAGGACCATGAAAAGAGGAAGGGAGGAAGCTGAAGGAAGTCAGGAACGGGAAGCTGAGGAAGAGAGCGGAAGACGGAGTCAAGGGCGAGGTCAACGAGGCAGGGGAAGCTGGAGGAAGCGGGGAGTAGCAGAGGGTAGAAGCAGACGGGGTCATTGCTGTCGAGAAGGTACGGTGGAAGATGGGGAGACTAGCGTCGAAGGGGCAGGTAGACAGGGAAGGAGGACTATTGAGACACAGGTTCAGACAGCTGAGAGAGCCTACAACAAGAATACTAACCCAAAAATCAGGAGGATAATTGAGCACTGGGAGGAAGAGGCAATTCAGGCACAATCTGAGGAAGAAATGGAGGACTGTGTGCATCTCCTGCCAGATCCAGGACATACTCGAGGCCGAATGACATTATATAAACAGTCTCTGCACTTATATTGGGTAATGAAAAGGCTTATGGCCAAGGCTATGGAGCAGATAGCCTTGGAAATGGTTGAATTATCACAGGCGATCCCAAACCTGAAGAAAGAGCTGAAGAACATCCTAATCACCCTTCTTATGCAGGACAAGAGGCTGGAGGATATTCAGCAGTAGCTAGAGGCGAATGGCTTGGTAATCAAGAAGGAGAAGGAGCAACAAGAAGATGTTGGGAATCAATGAAGAAAAGGCATGTTTTTTGAAGAATTTAGAAAGTGCAATTCTTAGTTTCCATTAGCTATGTATAGGATCTATGTTAAGTTTTACTTGCAATCATATGACAATAGTAACAATTATAAGGTTGATGTTTACAAAGCCTGGAAAGATAGACTGAAAACCTTTTATTTTTGGTTAGCAGTTAAAAATTATAGGTGGTCAATAAACCTGGTTTCCCCTCGGGGTAGGTTGAGACCACCTTAAGATTGTAGTGGTTTCAATTTTGTTAATAGAAAATGGTAACTCCCCAGCTTACAAAAAAAAAATTATGTTTGATTTGAAGTTTACTGAACTAATTTTTTGATGAATTAGTAAGTTCTCTATGAACATATTTCTAGTGATTGATATCGACTTTGTGGTTTTATCAATAGAATTGTGAAAGAGACATATATATCTATTTCAATGGTGTTTTTCACTTAAGGATTTTTATGAGATAAGTTACATAAAATAGCATATTTCAAGTCCATAAAAAATTGCTACTGAAGATTGGCACCATCATCAAACGTTTGAGACTCTTCTAGCACAATGATGTTGTCATTACCCTAGTTCTTGTCTTTCCTTTTTGAAATCTAATAAGGTTATTAAACTCCTATTTTAATCTTTCTGCACTAATGATTTACCAAATTCCTAATATTTCATGTTATGTTTGAAGTTGGTTCTTTATGATATAGAGGCCAAGGTTTGGATAGTCCTTAGGAAGAAGAAGTTTCAAGTGATATATCGATCTAATATAGATGAGAGTTTCCAATAAACTTTTGTTGCCAAATATAAATCACTTTCTGATTTTTAAGTGGATCAAGTGGAACATAGATTAGGTGAATCAAACTGCAATGTGAAGGAAGAACAAACATTCAGTTACTTAGAAACTAAAACTGATAGGGCCACATCCAACATTGAGACTCTATTTATGTCATCTTGTACTTTTCGAAATATTTCAAAACCCTAACTAGGGAGGATACACCATATCCTTAGTTCAACTACTCAATTATGTGAGATTGATCTTCTTGAGTTTCATTCTTGGTGTACCAATGAGATAGTTGATAGGATTACGTACTCCGTTGGGGCCTTTCAATATGCTTAGGATAAATGAAATACAAATTTTTATACAAGAATTATCTAATACGATGCTATTGGAAGAGTTAACTATAAAGGTTAAAAAGGTGTTTGACATGGCGATGCCACTTATATTTTATGTATATATCATTCTCCACCTAGATATTTTATCATTGCATGACAAATCCCTATTTTATCCTTAAATTTTAGTAATAATTAATTAAATCATATAATAATTACTATGTATTTGTATTTTGTTGTATTTTTCATTAATATTTAAGTTAATATATTGGTATTAAAATTTATTTAAATTGAAAAATGTATTGTATTTATTTTTTAAAATTAGTGTAGAACTTAAACTATATAATATGTAATATTAAACATAATTTTATAAAAACTATTTTAACTTAATGAAAAACCTAATCCTTAATTTTCAGAAAGTGCAAGTTTTAATGAAAAACCTAATATTTATTTATTATTCCATTGCATTAACAACCAATATTTGTTGTTGTATGTATGTTTCTAGAGTTCTTAATCATGGTGTTGTTATCTTCTAAGTTACTTTGTGCATATTTACAAATGTCCAACGTGGACACACCACCCATCATAAGGAACCTAAGACAACCATTGTTTATTGAAAACGACTACCAAAAAGGTTAGAAGTGATAATATCATCCATTGTATTCCATAGTTTATCATGAAGCTTCTCAAATTCATGAGCCTTAATAAGACGAGCCTCTTCATAGAGGTTGGCTTCAATAGTTGTGTATGTATGTTTCCACAATTGGTAGTCATGATGATGCTATTTTCTAGATTATTGTGTGTAGATTTAGAGATGTCAAACATTTTGGGTGGACTCACCACCCATCATCAATAGCCGAAGAAAATCGTAGTGCATTAGTAAATAGTGTTAGGAGGGTGAAAAAGGATAACATCAACCACTATTTTCTAAAGTTTAGCACAAATATTCTCGAATTCTCAAGTCTCAATGAGATAAGCATCTCCATAGAGGTTCAATATTTGTGTATTTTGTCTACACAGATAGTAGTCATTGTCATATTATTTTCTCGATTACTGTATGCATATTTAGAAATGTCCAAAGTTTCTAGTGGATTCACCACCCATCATTATGAACCAAAGAAATCAATAGTGTCTTGAAAAAGAGTCTCGTGAGGGTTAGAAAGGATAATTTGAACCACTATTTTCCATAATTTAGCACAAATCTTCTTGAATTCACGAGTCTTAATAAGACAAGCCTCTCCATAGAGGTTCAATATGTGTGTTCGTTTGCTTCAATAGTTTGTAATCATGGAAATGTTATTTTCTAGATTATTATGTGTGTATTTAGAGATGTCTAACATTTCGAATGGACCCACCGCTCATTATCAAGGAATGAAGCAACCCATCGTGGATTTGAAAAGAGTGCTAGGAGGGTTAGAAAGGATAAAATGGATTGTTATTTTCAAAATTTTAGCATGAAGCCTCTCAAATTCGTGAGCCTCGATAAGGCAAGCCTCTCCATATAGGTTCAATATTTGTGTGTGTATGTTTCTACAATTTGTAATCATGGTGATGTTATTTTTTGGATTATTATGTGTACATTTAGAGGTGTCCAACATTTTGGGTGGTCTCCCCACCAATAATATGGGACTAAAGAAAACCATAATGGATTGGAAAAGAGTGCCAAAAGGGTTAAAAAGGATAATATTGATCACTCTTTTCCATAAATTAGAATGGAGCTTCTCTAATTCATGAGTATTAATAATACAAGTATTTCCATAGGGGTTCCATAATTGTGTATGTATGTTTTCACTATTAGTAATCATGGTGATGTTATATAAACATACATACAAAATTATTGAACTTCTATAGTGAGGCTTTTCTTATTTAGACTTGTGAATTTGAGGAGCTTCATGGTAAGCTATGAAAAAGAGTGGTTTATCTTATCCTTTTCAACCATAACGACATTTTTTTCTAATCCACTACAAGTTGCTTCAGTTCTAGATGATGGGTGTTGAGACCACCTAAGACTTTTAAATTCTTAAAATAAGCACAAAATAATCTATAAAATAACATAACCATTATTACTAACTATATAAAAAGATATAAAAATATTGAACCTCTATGGAGAGGCTTGTCTTATTGAGACTGGTTAATTCAAGTTCCCTGCTAAACTATAGAATAGAGTGGTTGATGTTATCATTTTTAACCATCCCCACACTCTTTTCCAATCTACTATGGTTTTTTTTGGTCCCTCGTGATAGGTGTTGAGTCCACCTAAAACCTTGGATGCCTCTAAATATTAAAAGAACATACATACACAAATATTCAACATTTATGGTGAGGTTTTTGTTATTGAGACTCGGTTCGTGAAGCTCTGTGTTAAACAGTGGAAAAGAGTGGACAGTCTTTGTGAACTGATGATGAGTGGTGAATCTATCCCAAACATTAGTTATCTATATATCTACACACAATAATCCAAAAAATAACATCAACATGATTAAAATTTATGGAAACACCCATAAACAAATATTGAAAATTTAGGAATAGACTTATCCTATTGAGACTAGTGAATTTAAGAAGCTCCATGCTAAACTTTGAAAAGTGTGGTTGATGTTCTCCTTTTTAACCCTACGGGTACTCTTTTTTAATCCACTATGGTTTTCTTGGGTCCCTAATGATGGGTGATGAGTCCACCAGAAACATTGAACAACTCTAAACCTACACACATTGATCCAAAATATAACATTTCCATGATTACTAACTATGGAAACATACATACACAAATATCAAACCTTTATGGAGAAGATTATCTTATTGAGACTCCCATATTCAAGAATTTTCTTGGTAAACTATGGAAAAGAGTGGTTGATCTTATGGTTTTTAACTCTCTTGGCACTCCTTTCAAATCTACTATGGTTTGCTTGGGTCCCTATCTTCCAATCCACTATGGTTTTCTTGGGTCCTTGAGGACGGGTGGTAACTCCACTTGAAATGTTGGACATCTCTAAATTTCCACATAGTAATCCAAAAAATAACATCACCATAATCACTAATTGTGGAAACATACATACAAAAATATTGGAGCTCTACGGAGAAGCTTGTCTTATTGATACTCACAAATCTGAGGAGCTCCATGGTAAACAATGTAAATGTGTGGTGATCTTATGTTATTAACCCTCTTGACACTCTTTGTATGCTTAGGTCCATGATGATGGGTGGTGAGTCGAAACTATGTGCTAATATGGAAAAGAGTGACCCATCTTATCCTTTCTAATCCTCCTCACACTCTTTTCCAATCCATTATGGTTTTTTTCTAATTATGAGTGGTAATCCCACCTCAAAAATTCGACATATTTTATGTTATTCATGGACATTAACAATACAGTCGCATAGGTTTTTATTTTGAGTCTAATACCTCTATGATCTTTATATTCTTAATATTTTTATGTAATACTATTTTTTAATGTTAAATTTAATTTTAACAATTTAATTTAACTGTATAAAATTTAGATTTTATTTTTTAAATATACTAACGTATATATATATACTATATATATATATATATATATATATTATATATATATATATATATATAGTATATACATACTAATATATATATAATTAAATTTCTAATTTCTGAAAATATTTTCATTCTGAATGTGGAAAATCTAATTTAAATGTAATTTTTTAATATAAAACATTAATTCTTAATTAATTCTTGATTATTTTTCCCCAAGCAAAAATTATAACTTTCATTAATATGTCTGAAAATTACATGTTGTAGATGCTTCATAGAAAGCATATATCAAAATCTAGTGGCAAGCCACATACTGAAAAAGAGTTTGTTACATCACTATAACCTATCCCATGATAAATATATAAACGATAATATAAATACATAAGTCTAAAGTAAGCAAAAAGATCTATCGTAAATCCATAACAATCCCATAATTAGGTCTACTCATCTCATTGTGAGTGTTGATCATCAAAAGGTATGTGAAAGTACTGATATAAATCATGTCTGTTTTGTTCTTGTATCATCCAGTGGTTATATGGCTGGGGGGTTGCCTCCTTGGAAAGTAGATCGAAAAGGTTGTTCCTCTCCTTGTAAATATCATTACATGAAATGATAAAAAATTGTGATTTTAATAATAAAACGTCATCCAATAGGTTCCAATGTGTGTGCATGTGACATACAGATCTCTGATTGAACCAATTCATGATAAGTTTAGAGTCTTCAAAAATCTGAAGGTGCCTGCATCCTTTTTCAAGTGAGAAAGAGAGAAGTTGTTTGAGGCTGGATAGTTTAGCAAAGTTGTTAGTGCCTCATCCAAGTCCAATTTTTAATTTGATGTGATGATCCTCTTGAAAATATAATATAACACTTCCTCCACATCCATAATTTTGTGCATATCTATCAAAATATGCCCATGGATAATATTTTTCGATGGTCTCTACTATGATAGTTGTATGTGAATGCTTAGAATCATCCTCGGGTATCATATGATATAAAGTGGAGATATGTGCAGATATAATGTTCTAGTTAGGATTCTTCTCATGGAATATAAGAATATTCCTACATATCCAAATACCCTAGCAAGTTAGATGAGGGAGGTTCTGAAACTTAGTGGGGAGAGCATGAATCCACCATGATTCCCATGGTTATGAATTTGTTTGTCCAGTTTGGGTTAGGTTGGTATTCAGAACATTAAGCATCTGGTGCTAAAAAGAAATGGTAGAGGGATGGTGTAGAAAGAGATGTTTAATACTTTCTTCAATATTTCTGCAAAGGACACACTAGGAGGGGCCATGAAGATACTATTTTTGTAGATTGTCTCTTGTGGGTGTCGTGTTTCGCAAAATACACCTTATAAATAGATTGGCCTTTGGAGGACATTTTAATTTCCAGAGAGGGCACCACCACTATACCACGTTAGGAGGATGATGTTTTGCATAAATGGTAGGGTATCCATCCTTAGTGGTATACATACCGTGCTATGAGAAGACAAAAATAAGTTCATCGTCTGTATCCATAATTCTTACATATGATTCTGCTAGAGCTCCTATGTGGTTTATCCATTGCTATTGCCATTGTACATGAATGTGGAGGTCATGTGTCGATTCCCAGGCTTGAGAAAAGATAGAGGTATTGGCTGGATCAACATTGCGATTAATTGTAGTGATGTCTTCTTGTTCCAAAATCTGGATGAGGTGTGGAGATAATATGTGGACATTGCCACAACCTAGCTAGAGATCCATCCCTATATGAATCTGATTACCCAATCCAATCCTCCAAGCCAAACCATTTCTAATGTACTCTATAGAGTTGATAATGGCACACCATATCGTAGAAATATTTAACATCTTTTGAATCGGTCTCTTAATCCATTCAATGGGATGAAGGGGACTGATGTATTTCTAGATAACTATTTCTGGATAACCACCTTGGTCCATAGATTGTCCACATTAAGGATTTTCCAACCCAATTTAGCAACAAGTGATTTGGAAAATCTTGGGAGGTCCTTTAATCCCCAACCAACCCATTTCTTAGGTAGTGTGATAAGATCCCATCTGGTCCAGGAAAATTTGTGGAAAAACTTTAATCCTTTCCAAAGAAATCTGTAGTAGATATGCTAAATTCTGGAGAGAATTCCCTTGGGGATCCAAGAAAGTGACATCCAGTATACCAGGACGCTTCTAAAACATATTTGATGAGGACTAAACGTCTTGCCCTTGAGAGCCATTTTTGATGCCCAATGTTCAGTCTACTTTCAAGTTTGGCCACCAGCCAAGAGCAGTCAACAATTTTGTATTTATTGGGCTTGAGACAAAATCCAAGATACTTGAGGCCATCTTCAAATGCTAGGGTGGTAAAAGGAAATATCTGAACGACAGATTGTAGTTCATGTTGAGAGCATCCCAACGCTGAAAAAGTGGATTTTGTATGATTTCATCACATCCCAGTGGCTTTGCAAATAATTTGTATATTGAATTGAAAACCAAAGAGTCTTTGATAACCCCATTCAAGAATATGAGAAAATCGTCGACGAATAGGAGATGAGATAGTACACGGGTTTTCTAGCAATTTTGATGCCCTTCAATCTAACTTTGTTATTTTCATCAGTTAGTGGCCTACTTGGTCCTTCCATTAATAATAAGAAAAGTAGGGGCGATAAGGGGAATCCTTGCCTAAGCCCATGCTCAACATGGAAAAAAAATTGATGCAGAACCATTGATGAGAATACTATATGAAACAATAGAAATACAACACATGATCCAGTTAATGACAGATATAGGGAAACCGAGATGAGTTAAGAGAATCTGAATGTATAATCAGATGGTCCTATCAAAGGAATTTTCTAAATCAATTTTGAGAATCATGTCCTTTAAATTATTGATATGCATGGAGTGGATCCCTCCCTGTGCAATGCTAATTGTGTCATGGATCTGTCGATTGTCCAGAAATGCAAATTGTTCTTGTGATATGTGATGACAGAGTATAGGCTTAAGGCAATTGGAAATTATTTTGGAAATAATCTTATAGAGGCAGTTGCAGAGGGAAATGGGTCTATAATAATTGAAGGATTGGGGCATATTTGACATAGGAATGAGTGTGATGAAAGTAGAGTTAAAGGAATCATACATGCGACTGTTCATCTTGGATTCTTCCACCACTTGAAGAAGATCTTGTCCAAGTAATTCAAGGAGGATAGATAAAAATCAACTGGACATCCATCCAAGCACAAGCTCTTATCCTTTTTGAACCATTTGAGCACATCTTCTAATCCACCCATTGACACAGGTTTTTTCAGGTCCTTGACTTCTTCTTCATTAACAAATGGAGGGAATAAACTAGCAATTTTAATGATTTTAGCCAGGGTGGCTTCCTGTGGTCCTTTGAAAAGTCATCTGAAATGGGATATGCCTAATGAAGCTAGTTGATCGAAAGAAGAAATAGGTAATCCTTCCTAATTTTCAAGAGACCAAATGGTGTTGATGGCCTTGTGCCCTTTAGCATATTGTTGGAAAAAAATGGTGTTGTCATCTCCAGCTTGTAACCATGTGACTTTGTTCCTAAGCCTCTAGGTCTCTTCTCATTCCTTAAGGATCCTAAATCTTTCCTCTTCCAAACTGATGACTCGATCTTTAGATTCAATAGATGAGAAATCTCCACTCCTAGGATCTTCAATTTTAGCTAGTTCCTCTTCAATAGATCGAAGAGAAATATCATCTTGTATTCGTTTGATCTTTGCCCATTCAATCATTTTATTTTTTAAGAAAAAGAGATTATTAGAAAAGAAGGTTGAAGCAGTTCGTTGCTGGGAGGTTTTTTCAGCAAGCTAGGTATCCTTGACGATCTTAATATAGGTCTCATCCTAAAGCCAAATCGAATTAAATTTGAATGTGGCTCTAGGCATAGCCAATGTTCTAGAGATCTCTAAGTATATAAGCGAGTGATCATAAATACCGCCAAAACCAACCCATTGCATGTATAGTGTCAATTTTCATAGGAGAGTGTTTTTAAGAAGGTATCTATCCAACCTGCTTACAAGCATGGCATCCCCAGTTTTCTTGTTTCACCAGGTAGGTTTGAAAATGAGGCATCAAAATATCTATTAAGCGGTGCTTCTCCAGTAAGGGGCCAATCGTGTCTGAGAGGGAGTCTGACTATTCATGTGATCCCCAGGGTTCTGCTAGACCAATGGAAAAGTTAAGATCACCTCCCAATATGATGTCATCAACTTGCATGAATGATGAATTCAACATTATCTCCCAAAGTTCCACTCAATTATGACATGGAACATAAATATTCACTAATTGGAGTTCTAATCCAAGTTGTTCAAAAAATAGGTCCAGTACTAGTACTCCCTCCCTACCCCAAACATTTAGGAGCCTTAAAGCCCTAGTTTATTGCCAATAGAAATGCCCCCAGATCGACCACGAGCATTGAGGACATGGAGTGTCCTACTAGGAAGGATTACAACCAGTGCAGGGGAAATATGTTCATAATCACCAAGTGTTTCCTGTAGTAAGATTGTGTTCACCTTCTCAACATCCGGGAGTCTCTTAAGGGCTAGTCATTTGGTGGGACTAGCCAGCCTGCAATAGTTGAAGGAGAGCCACTTCATGAGGTTGCCAAAGAGGGGTTATTTCTTGCTCTAAGAACCCCTACAATAAATAGTTTTATACCTTCAGCTACATCAATTCCAGCCTTGTGAATGGCTTTGGACATATTGGAGTGTCTTCCATGGGTAGATCTGGAGATCATCAAATGAGAGGATGTACCTAGTCCACACCTAGAAGGCACATATGATTTCTTATGAGATTGTAGATTGTATTGGTGGCCAAAAATAGAATCAAAGGAATTCTCCATGGTAGGAGAGGATCATGGTGGAAAAGCCAAGATGGAAGGAGGAGGTATGGAAAATACATCAAGGGAGGCTGTAGAGGGGTAATTAATCAGAGAGAGATGACAACCAGAAACATTAACTTCCTTCATGCAAGGTTGATAATATATAGTTGTCTCATTTGAAACAAAAGGAAATGAGAGAGGGATGGTGGAAACAGTCTTGAAGGAGCACCAGAGGTAGATGAACGAGCTTTGGAAACCCTTGGCAAAGGTGGCTGAGTGTGAGAAGTCGATTTTCTATGATTAGCCGTAGACAATTTTGAATTTCTTGGCCCTATCTTCTTCGACTATTGTTTCTTCTAAGGAGGTAGCCCAACCTTCCCAGTGATATCATATGAGGTCTTCACAGGAGGATTGACTTTAGAGAGTAATGTGCATTCTTTCCAAAGATTACCAACTTTGTGGCATCGCCTAGAATAGAAGGGTACTCCTTCACAATCCAACATTTGAACTCTTGTAGTGTTTCTCCACGGGATCTTCAAATCTTCCTGCAACCCTTCACAAGTGTCAATATGAACCAGTATATGGGCGAAATCCATCTTTCTTTTCTGAAGGAAGGATTTGTCATGGTTGAGGTATGTCACCAGAGTATTGCCAATTCATTCAAATATATCCTCTAACCAGATGTGAAGGGGAACTCCATGGAATATGACCCAAATGGGCCTAGCACCCAATTGTTCCCAATTAGGATAAAAAAGAGGGCTACATCTCTTGAGCAGTACAGGTGCCAATTCAATATGGAAAAACTTTGATAGGACCAAATCCGCTTGTTCCAGCCTGTGGAATTGTAGAGAAAACCATCCCTTCGACATCTTCGAGATCCACTTCCGCAGATGGGGAGCAGAATAATTCCTACCACACACCCTTCCAAACGATACCTTGTCTGCAGTGTTGATGACGTCTGCCATTTAGAGGCCCTCTCTGAGTATCATTTGACTCCCCTTGTTACTTGGTTTAATACACTTGGATTTTGTCAAACCTCTCTTGCGGATTCCAGCTTTCGTAGTAACTGCCTCAGCAGAAAGGGCTTCAAAGGAGATGATATGCCTGGCAGCATCAGTGGGGCTATCAAGATTAGGGATACAACTGCCTTAGAAATAAGCCAAGGAGAGAGAGACATTATCCAGTAGTGAGCGGGGAAGGTTACTCGATGGAAATGAGGGTTCAATGGGAGATGAGGAGTAAACCCTAGAGGGGTCTCGGTCAGTTCGTACTATCGAGGGTGCTACCAAGGATTCGCTAAGGATTGTGTGAAGACGGTTAGGTAAAATGGAATCCTATGGAGGGGGAAGGATGAGACAGTTCTACAGAAAATGTATCAAGGAAGGGGAGGGTGTAGGGTAATCTAGATGTGTGAGGAAATAAGGGTCAACAATTGAGCTAAAGGAAGGGTTACCTATAGAAATGAGACCAGTCGATATGGAGTCAAAATTAGGGGGAGGGGGAGAATAAGAAGCATATTCTGGGGAATCCTAGATACGCCAACCTGAGAAATTGGTAAATCCTCTGCCACTGATAAGTCCATAGTTGTTGTCTAATGTGGAGGTGTAGTCCATATGAATGCAGAGTCATAAGGGTCCTTTGAGAAATTGATGAACTCTTCATCCATCTTAGCGATCGATGGAGATGAGGTTGAACCATCTCTAAACAATGTGCGTGACACATGCTAATCTACGTGGAAGATATGCCCTAAGCCCTAGAAAGTGATGCCACAGTTGTGATCGAGAGAGGGGTGGAGGGCTAATGGCAAGATAGGGAAGCTATAGTCAAGGGCTAGGACTTATCCATAGCTGCGTGAGGGTTGAAGGTTCGAAGCAAGGCACAACTTCAGAGCCATTTCTTATTCACCATTATTTGATTATTATTCAATTGCATTAGTAAAAAAAAGGAAATTATTGTTCCACTTAATAACAATACAATCAAGAATTATACAATTAGACATTATTTGAGTATTATTCCAGGTCTAATGCTTGTCTAATATTTGTGTATTTACCATAGGAAAACATGATATATCCTCTAATAATTTGCAAGAAATTCTGAAGTTATTATTAGTATATTTAAATTTAATTGTTTCAGTTGGAATAAAAAGAAAAACTGCATTATTATTTTTCATTTTTTATTTATTTGTTAATGGATTATTTTATAATAAATTTATAATTATATTTCTAATACATATGAATTGGGAGATTTAACTGAATATATTAAACATTTAAATATAAAAGCATCTACATAAAAAATTTTTGTTAACGATATAGTTTATAGTATTATAATTATTGAAAATAATGAATCTGGAATCTAAGTGAATTCCATACCATAATATATTAACATCTTTAAATATAGAGCATCTAAATTAAAATTTGTAATTCAGAGAAAAATCATATATAAACTTTCAATTAAAACACATATAAAAGAAATTATTATTGAAAAATAATGTCCTTATTAATAATATTGAAATTAGTTTTCACAATTGCTACTAATTACTATTCTTCAATGAAATAGTGAATTGGCAAATTTCAATTTGTCTCTTAAAACTGAAAAATAACCATCACCAGAATTTAATGTTTATTATAAGGTATTCAACTTCAAATATTTTTATACGGTGGCTGGAAATATGAACAGCGATTGGGCAGGGTGAATTCTAATTATTTTAATTTTTTTTTTACATGGAATTTATTCTAATGCAAAAATATTTAATATATTAATAAGATTGAAATTTAATTATTTATAGGTTTTGGTGATTAGGAATTGAATTGAAATCTAGTGATTTATTTACTTATTATGAATTATGTGTTTTTTATTTTTTATTTTGGTAAGTTTGGGAGGATATATCTTTATCATGTTCAATATATACCTAATTCTGCAAGTCAATTCATATGAAAAAAATGCTTAACAAACACAGAATGAACAAATTATTTACTTTTAAATAAAATTAAAAAATATAATCTTATTAATCAAAAAAATTAAATATAATACATTTAAATATGCTCAAGAAGCAATGAGCTTTTTCAAAAAAAAAAAAAAAAAATGTTTTGATATATTATAATCAACTTTTTTGGGGTTAAATTTATATTTTATTAAGCAAATTATTTTAAATAAGATTTATTCAAAAATTTCAAATTTTCTTCACCTTAAGATGATCAATTAAAAATACTAATAATAATATAATTAACACTAAATTTATTTAAAATAAATATGTATTAAATTTCACAACCAAAATTTGCTTCAAATGGTTATTTATTATTTTGTTTAAATGGTCCATTTATTAAATTACTCTATTGTAAAACTAAATCATATTATTTTAATGTTATAATTTTTTTTAATTATTATCTTAATTAAATTAAGAAGTTACAAGATAATTTAATTTATAATTATCATGTAATTCTTCAATTGTAAATTCAGTGTTCAAATCCTGATGAATTAAGCTAATAAAAAAATATTTCTCTAGTAATTTCTAGAGAAGCAGAAAAGAAAACACTACTGAGGCAGGAAAAGAAAACACTACATTACAATAATCATTGTTCAAGTAATTGTGAATTTGTGGTTTCAAATAATTCGGCCTCTCTCACGTTTACATTGTCAAGAACATTGTTTTCTTGTATTTCTTTGTAACTTTTAAAGCCAATGGCGTCATGAATACTTTTTAAAGAGTGAAGATGATCCTATGGGTTAGATACATTTAAAAGATTATTTTAAATGTGGATTTAATATAAGTTCAGGGGAATTTAATTTTTTTATGTGTAAATTTTCTTTCAAGTTAAAGTTATTTAAATGTATATTTTTTATGAGTTGATATTATTTAAATGTTTTGTATAGTTATTTAACTTTTTTAATTTTTAGATTTTTCCTAATTCTTATTTTAGCAGACATGAACAAAAATTCAATCCAATTTTGATGACTAAACAGCATTGTGGGCTGTAAAATGAACCTCTAAATTCAAAGACAGTAAATGCTAACATCACGTGTTATTTATATAATCATGGGATGTAAATAATGTGTGTTCCTATGAGGTGACAACTTACATTATGAATGATTCAATTTATTCAACCATGAGTCCAATTCTTCACATTTAAATTTTTGTGATATTTTTATAAATTTATTAGTAATAGTTTAGTAGTATAAATTAAATTGGTGGTAAATGAATATAGGCATTAGTAAATAATTGATATCAAAATACTTATTAAATTGTTAAAAATAAAAATAAAA
>APFE031545809.1:199531-330504 GCA_000404065.3 Pinus taeda | reverse complement strand
TGGCATTACTTTTGCTTTAGAGACTAATGAAAATATCTTCCAATTCTTTAAATTAAGATATGTAAATATCTAGTCTTAAAATTAATGTTCTAATTTTTTTAAAATATAATTATGAAAATAATGAATTAAATTAATTTTATTTATATTCTTGTTAATATTAGAGACCCCACTCATTATTGAAATCAATGTATCAAATTGTATATTGTATTCTTTCTAATCGATGTTTAGGATCATTTTTCATTATGTTGTTATTGAAACCACTATAAAATATAAATTTTCATTATATCGTATTGAATAGTTTTTAATTATATTTTATTGATATCAAGACATCTCTCACACAATCACTCTAAATTGTTAGATTATAAAATAAATGAAGGTTAGATCACAACCTATAGTTTACATCCCATATGAATTATGATTCGAAGTCTACAACATTTTGTAGACTTAGTTAGAATTCTATTCATGTATTGGTTACGGTTTTTGTCAAAATTAAAATTAGAGTGGAGAGGATGTAATTATAAGTTCAATTTTGATAGCTTTCTTGAGGTATTTTATATTTTTGTTATTATCTCAATCATATTGCAATTTTGTTGCGGTACGTTGAGGGAACATTAATTCCACCAATATACTAATAACTTTTGGAGTTAAGCTCTTGGAATTTAAGAGTTAAATCCAAGTTAAGCATTTGTATGAAAAAACAATTTACTATATGGCTATTATAAATATTCAACAATATCTTATCAAGTTTAATCCACAATCTGATATTCGTTGTGGGTAAATTCCCCTTGCAAACATTGAAAATAATTTCTTGTGATTATATAATCACAAATTAAAATGGCTAAGAGAAGGAGACACAAATTCCATTACTTGAGGAGGCGATTGGTTGAGTAATTTGGTTGTTTTAAATTGCATTGATGGGTTTATTGAGTGGTTTGAATGGGCTAGACAATCCCATTAAAGGGAGTTAGAAAAATCGGCAAGAACCATGCTTCCTTGGAGAAAAACTCAAGGACAAAATTTAATGGACAGTAGTGGTTGCATTCTCGACAAGATTGATATGCATTGACCACTGATACAGATTTAGGAAGGAACAAAATGAAAAACAAATTTAAACAAAACATAGAGATACAAAGAAAGAATAAAACTTCAATTAAATTAATAATAAGTACTTAAATTATTTACATGCAGAATGGAACAAACTAGCTTGGGCACTGATAGCTTATATTTGAGAAGAGATGTGACGGCTACATGCCTTATGAACTATATTATAGTGAGGCTCAAAGACCTTTTTATTGTTAAGAAATAATGGAAAACCCAAACAGCCAAAAACATAAGCCTAGGAGATGAAGCACCAAATATTTGTGGGCCCAATTGCCGATTAGTTGGTACACCAACTTCCCAAGGTCGTAACTATGGCATACGATCTTTGTTTGACATGTATGATACCTCATTAAAAGATCTATTTGAGGTCTACAAATTTTGACTAAAATACCTTGCCACAAGATACGAGTTTTCCAGTTTTCTATAAAAATTTCATTTATGGCCTTAAAATAGCTCTCGAAGTTCAAGACTCCAAAAACTATAAAAAAAAATAGTAAAATGTGCTACAATTAAGGAAAAGGAAAGAAACAATGTTGGGGTTCCAAGAGGAATAAATGGGTGGCCACTGATATCCACCTAGATCAACCACTCAAATAGAGTAGAGCCAATTTATTCGAGTTCGAACAAGCACGCATTATCTTCCATCACACATCATGTGCTTGGGGGATTTAGTTACAATAATCATGAGAAGAGGAGGCTCGGGGGGCTGTCAATGGAAAGAAAATGATCATTCATGATTCATACACATAGGGAGAGGAGGAAAGAAGAGAAAAGGAGGAGGTTAATTGGCTCCTAACGATCTATCATAGTCAGTGAGATGCCAAAGAAGATATCAAGGTTGAGAGAATTTAGGTAGAGGAAATCTTTTTTGATAGCATAGATAAGAAACCCATGAGGCTTATTAGTTGATAATCATAGAGTAAGCTATGATGATAGTCTAGCTGAGAAACCCATAAGCGTTGTTGGATGATATTGATTGCATAGTAGTTGTGCCTTATAGGGTTGATAAATACACTAGAGACTATGTTGCTTAATAACTTACGAGAGGTGGAGGTTTCCAAGGCTATAAGGCTAATAACACCTAGTCATAGTTCGATGGGGTTGGGCTGAGAACACATGTGGAACTTCCATTGAGAAGCTATTGGAGTGTGCACTCTTATTCCCCCATATGTAATACAATTGATAAACCTTCTTATCTTTAATTTTATCCCTCCCTCTCTCTCTCCATACCTGAATTGGAACTCTCCATGTCAATAAATCCCTAGAGATGTTGGGATGTTGTTTTATAACTCCCTATATATAAAAGAAAGTGTTCCATTCCTTATATGTAGTTTTTGAATAATAGTTTTGTGTGGGCACTGTAGCATTGAGATATCGAGGTTTAGATAATGATTTTTGGGGGTGGAGGTGAGCCTCTAGGTTCCTCTTTTAGCCTTTTATGGTAGAGCTACAATTATTATTGAAGTAACTAAAGGGTTTAGATGGTGGACCTCTTGATTCCCTATGAGAAATTGACTACATGAAGTAGTTGGTGGGTGGAGGTGGATAGTCCTATAGAGTGCCTGCCTCAGCGACCAACAATGGTTTAATTCCTTAAGCACTCATCCCCAAGCTCTAGAATCTGGCTCGAGGGTGCAAACTGCAAGAAATGTTTGCTTGTTGTGTGTCTAAGGTTGGGCGGAGAGTTGAATCACAATATCAGTTTCTAAGCACATTTTAATAAGATAATTATACTCAATATTTTTCACATTACTTGTTAATAATATGCTTAATGTGTTATTTGAAAGCCTGTTTTGGTGTTGATTCAATGTACTAGTTAAATGCTTGCAATATGACATGGAATGTGTTTTTCTACATGTTTGAGGAATGCTACATTCATGTGTAATCCCTGAGTAAATGAATGAATATTTACATGTGTTCAAGGTCTAGTTTTTAGGTTTATTATAAGTGTGAGACACTTGTAGATTACTATTCTATTGCGAGCTTGATACTTGTCCAATGGGACTCAAAGTAAATGAATGAACATTATTGTTTTAAATGAATGGATATGGAATGGTGTAGATTCTTGTGTTAAGTGAGCATCATCCTAGTCTAAATGACTTCTCTACAAGGAATGTGTGAATCTCGTAAGTTCTTGATTTAGAACTTCAGTTTGGGTTCTTGAATATCCAAGAGATGGTTGAACCTTTGCAATGATTATACTCTATTAAAAAAATCTCTAGTAGGTTTTATTTCAAATAAGCCTAGGAAATATGGAGATTTTGAACAGGGTAATGTATTGGTTTAATTCCTATGTTGCTATTGAGAAATGTTAAATTTATATGTGAATAAATAATTCTATATGATACAAAAATGATGAGGGATGGTTTATCCCTGAAGGCTAATATATTATTGTTTTCTTGTGCTCTTTGTGCATATTATTACTTGATGGAAACATAGCTGGTAATTTCCTAAGTAAATAATTAAGAGTGGGTTACTCTTGTGTTCATCGTGAGGCTTTAAACTTGTCCAAATGGCTGAGTGTAGAGGAGATAGACAAATCTATGTTAACCAAATGGATGTTTGCATTAAAATGATTTGCCTATTAGCCTAATATTTACACATAAGCTCAAGAAGGATATATATATATATATATATATATATATATATATATATATATATATATAATATATATATATATATATATATATATATATACATATACATACAAATTGGTTGGGCTAAAACCTCTATAAGCTCAGGATGGAGGGTTTTAAAGCCAAATATGCATGTACATTCAAAGCTCAAGATGGATAGATTTGAGAGATTTATGTCTATATGACCATACATATATGGAATGAGTGGGGGATGAGTCATGAAACATTAAGGGCCAAACCTTCATGTTGTAATAGGGCTACGTGATAGGGTGTTGTGACCATGTGTTGAGGCCAAAAAACTCACATGATATATATATTCTTATGTTGTGAGGGCCAGAAGTTTAGGGCCCAGAGGAGCACAAATACACATGCCCTATATGCCATATTGCTAGGATATATGTCCAGGGTGTAGGAAGGACAGAATGTATACATAATATATTGTGAGTGTTGGTGCCATCGACGTGCCTAAAGGCTTCACACTGAAGAAATCAGTTGGAGTTAGGGGAAATCTCAATGAGACTAAAATGTTAAGATGATGTGGTGGGGTGGATTTGGCTATTAAGTGGTTGGCGTATCGAGGGGGAGGACCAGGTAGGATCCACACCTAATCTGGCAGGAGACGTCGACTTAGGGCCATGTGGTGATTGGAGAGAAGGACACCTGTCATCCAGACTTAGGGGTTTGGTAGGGCTAAGTGGCCTGTAAATAAGTGACATGTGGCACACCCGAAAGGTAGCCACATGGAGGGTGACATTACCTTGGTAGAAAGGTGTAACAACCCTAGTCAAAATTCCATGTAAAAATATGTAAAACGATGGGACACGTATTCCAAGTTAAATGGCCGGTAGGACATCCTAGTGGGTGTTCATTTAGTTGTTTATGGCTAAGGAAATTGGCAAAGGCAATGGATAAGGAATTACAGAGGAAAAAAGGTATTTTGGCACATTTATTTATGAAAATAAAGGAAATTAGAAGAAGAGGAAGGTGAGAGGTCACAGGTTGCATGTGTTGGCTTGAGGGAGCCTGACCCAGGTTCAATGTTAATTAGCCAAATAAATACCTACACTACTAACCCTTTCAGCATCAACTCGTAGAGCGTGGACTGAAGTCTCACCCAAAGTAGTATGGGGGGGATGATGGAACCAAGTTTCCGCACCCTGAGATGGTCGTGATGTCGTTTTATTCCCTTCATTCCTACTTTCACGCATGTCACTTCACTCTAGGGCTTTCCAGATGAGCCCTCTATTCCGTCCTTCAATACCTCTGCGAAATGGTATGACTAACCTTCACGTAGCCCTAACCCTCGATCTAGACACTTTTGCACTCCTAAGGAAGCGTACCGTGCAAATTCCTAAACTAGTCTAAGTGTCTTACTTATCTTCATAGATACTCAAAGTTAGCACTGCATATATAGATATTATTATATGCGTTCAGTTATCCAACATAATCATACACGTTCGCACATCACATAAGCATTATAAAAGAAAATTCATACATAAATGAAAAGATGCATTAATCGGAACAAAGGCAAAGGAATTGTAGAATACTTGTCTTTATTCATATCTTCCAAGTGATTACAAACTATATTGACCCTACACACACAGTTGCAGGGGTCCGCGCACTCAGCTACAAACTTCTACCCTAGGCCTCTGCGCACTTAGTTGCAAAGCCTCTACCTATGCGATGACCCAAAACTTAGACTTCTATCTCAGAGCCACAACTCTCTACCATTCTTGATTATTCTAACTACTTAGAGCTTAGCTCCTTTTATACAATCTCATGGTCTCTGGAGCATGGGTAGATCTCTTACAACTGAATTTACTTTACAAAACTAAGGGCAGACAACCCTTTATGACTTATGAAACCTTTGTGCTCTACAACCAAAAAATGCAGAGTCTTTATAAGTTTATTACAAAATTTGATCAAAATATGGGCTTTTAGCCCCAAAAATGTCCTTTGGAGGATGTCGTTCCCAACAGGCCCCCAACACAAACATCGTGAATCGCCCTTGAGTCACTCAATAGGCATGAAGATCTTTGTTCAAAGTCCTTCTAGCTCGACTCGTATGACCACAACCTCAGCCGTGCACTAAGCTGCCACCTGCTTTGCATCTTCCATTGTCTTCTCAATCACTACTCTTACACTGTCAGCCTAAAGCTTTTGTTGTGTTGCTTACAGAGTCACAATCTTGCCTTCGATATTCCCTGTTACTACTTAAGCCTCATCCAGCTAGGGCATTAGTCTCGCCTTCAACATTGCTTCCTTGTGCAGTGTTGCATCCAATTTTTCCTTCAATGGCTAGTCTCTGTGTTAGTTTGACAGTTCGCGTTGTTCCCTTAACCTCATCATAGCACTCTTGGAGCTCACACGTTTCCTTCTTTAACCTTTGTACATTGGGGTCCTCCTGCAAGCTTGTTGGGACCTCAAATGACTGCTCAAACAACTGCGTGCAGTCTACTACTGCACTATCCACTGCCACTACTGCCTCTGTGACAGAGGTTGCCCACTATTCCTTCACTTCTGATGGAGTTGAAGGTTGGGCCCTCAATTGTAACTCTGTAATTTGTAGGTTCAACTCCAACTAAACCCACACCATCTCAATCAAAGTGTTATGCACCTCTGTGGCCAACTTACAAATGCATACCTCAACTAGCTGATCCTCCAGAATGGCCAACTCTAGGACCATTCGGCATGCCTCCTCAATGACTTGCAAAATTTTCTTTCTCTGATTGGTCACTTTGGTCTCAGTGGCGATGGAAACATTTCTCTGTAGGTCCATCTGCTCATTGTTGATCTGTTGTTCACTGATCACCTGAAGTGCACGGTGCTCTTGGGCCCTCAAATCTGCAATTACTCCATCCTACAAGAAGTGGAGTGCTTCACGTGGGAACGTTGTTAGGTTCAACCCTATTCCCTTCACGACGTTGATAATGGGCTTGTCAACCTCATTCTCGGTGGTCAGTGCTCCATCCGGTAGCACTATCGCACTGGATGCCCTCGTGCACAATATATTAATAGCCTCTAAAATGCTAATAGCCAAGCTAGTAGACATTGTGCAAGCATGCGATGCATAGGTTTGCAGCTCTTGCAACCCTATTTGAATAGCCCCCATGATGATTTCTTGTTTTTGTTCAAATTTTTGCAGGGCCTCCATGGTGACATCCCTGATTGTGTCACCGATATCATGTAAATTTCCCTCTGTCAATGTGATGGGGTCCAACGAGGTCTTGGCCGCCTTTGATTTCTTCTTAGGCCATTCCTTCTCCAACTCTCGTGGGCACTTGATGCGGGTGGACATATCCTAAGGGTCCACACTGTGTTGTTCATCTGTATTCTCCTCGGTCTCAGGTGAAGGTGACCTCACACCTTTATCATAGCCTTGTTCTATCTGACCTGTCTACTTTCCTGTCTGCTGCATGGCCTTATGCTCTGCCTGGGCCTTATCAGCGGCCTCCTTCTTCCTCTTTTCGGTTAGCTCTGTCATCTTAAGATAGGCCTAGAGCACCGCTCTGCTGGACATTGATCAAGCACCACATCAATGGCATCATCCATTGCCAGATACAACAAGTCGAACCATTTCTACACAGGGTCCTTCCATGCCCTAATGGATACTCGATGGAAGTTTGCTTTAAACTCATCGTAGCCTTACAGGTTGGCATACACCATAGGTGACAATCATGGCTTGCAATTGATGTCCATCTAGATGTTCATTTCCATCAAGATCCAAAAGATCTTGTTGTCCCCAACTCACTGCGCATCCTTGGTCACCCACAATAAAGCATACTTTACTGCTTCTAGGAGGCCTGGCATGATCAAACGAAATTGGTTATCTTCTCGTAGCTCCCACACTACCAGCACAATGGACATCAAGAGCCACGCGTACTAGAACATCTTGCTAAGCTCTTTTGCTTCACAACAATTCGCTAGCAGCTCTCTGCGAAGGTAGTTCGACTAGTTGAGCTAGACTCCTTCAATGCATTGTGTTGTGAGCACAACGAAAGGAATCGATACCTCATTGACGTGAAACTTCCTTATCACCTTCCTCGTTAAGATCTACATGGCTACTTTCACAGTGGGGACGAAGATACTGGACATAGCATATCCGCACAACCTCTTCGGTAGCTTAAATTTTTCTTTAATTAATTTCGCGAGAGCCTACTCACCACCTTTTCCACGAAAGATCATGGCTGGATTCTATCTTGTAAATGGAAGTCGCGTTATCTGATGAATCAACCTATCTGTGATGGGTATCATCTCATCCAACCACAAACACCCATCATGCACCAAGCAAAATAGCTACTTGATGACCAAAACTGTTACTAGGGTGTGGTTGTAGTGTGGCACCTACAGTAGGTTGAGAAACCCTACCTTTTCTACTCCCTTGAGCCACCTCGACAGGTCTAATGCAGTCATTCCTGAATTCATTGTTAGCCCCCTAATTTTCTCCCTTTTGACCATTTTTCCCTTCCTAAATCATGATCATTTACCACTATTTTACCTCTCTTATACACCCTCATCTTGCACTAGTCCAATAACGATGACATATTTCGCATGAACTTTATATTTCATATTTTTAACTTAACTTAGCATTAACTAATTATTGATTACGTGATTTCTCACTTATAATCACTCTTGTAACTTATTGATATCTCCAATGTTGTTTGATATTCAAGTGCTTACCATGATCACTGATCCTAGTGCAGGATCAGATTTTGCACTAGTGCCATCACAACGAATCTTTGTAGTAGATCCAGACCTCCTTGATCACCGTCGTATTTTGCGACACTTCATCCATGACATCATGTTAGATCTGAAGGTAGCCAAGATCTAGCTATGATATCAAGGCAATAAAAAGGTAGCTGAGATCAGATTTATGAAGAACGAATAGCTGGACATTGGCTATGGCTAGTTTTGTTAAGCTACCTAATTTTGAAGAGCAAAAGCTAGATTCTACATATTAGTTATGTAAAAGATTAAACAATCCTTTTGGCCTTCGGCCAAGGATCTATATAACAAGGAATGTAATACAATGAGTTAGTTCTTGATAAGTTGTGTAGAACAGAGATACAACCAGGAAGGCGGTAACAGCCTTGTATTTTTGTTATCGCCCAAATCTAGGCTGGACTATGTAATCACGCATGTATTTTCCGCTATGAATTAATATGAAGGGAGATCCGCCTTATGTTTTCATGAATCATGTTTCTTTTTTAGAGTTGATGAATTGATAAAGTGTTGAGAAGCATTTAGATTTAAAAGGGAAACATGTTGGTTGGGTAGGGCCCAGCCAACCCAACACGTTTACCCTCATTTTTGTTCTTGTAATTTATCTTCATACTACCAAGTGTGATTTAATGTACAGCACATGAATTCCTATTTGAGTGAAAGCGGATCCGTAGTGTGAAGTAGTTAGAATTTATTTTCCTACATCTAATTTTGGATTGATTTCCCCACTTGGTCCAAGCAGGAGAAATGACCCTACACTAGTGCACATTGGTGTGCTATTCATTTCCTACAGTTTTGTTTGATTTGACTTTCCCCGCCTAGTCCAAGAAAGAGAAATAACCTTGCACCAATGCAAGTTGGTGTGCTATTCATTTCCTGCAGTTTTGTTTGATTTGGTTTTCCCTACTTGGTCCAAGCTAGAGAATAACCCCGCACTAGTGCATGTTGGTGTGCTATTCACTTTTTGCAATACTGTCTGATTTGGTTTCCTCACCTGGCCCAAGCAGGAGAAATAAACCTGCACTAGTGCACGTTGGTGTCATGTATCAAGTTTTTTTAGTTTACTTCCAACAGTTTTCTTGCTTTCAATTAATGCTTCATGACAGGATAAATTATAAGGATTGTTTCTTTATTTCTACACTTTGTTAAAATTAGAAACATTCATTTTTTATGTGTGCAATTTGATTTCACAACACTTGCAGTAGATAAGCTCTTATTTCAAGAATTAAATATCAATTGTAAGAAATTTTGATTTGGTGCGAGAACTAGTTTCTTGTCACGGGATCTGAGTGCTCTGAACTTGATAAAGTTCAAGCCCTTGCATGAAGGAAAACACTTTTAGTACAGACACCATTTATACCCTATGCATAAATTTCTGTTCTTGCACTAGTGCAAGCAGAGTGCACCAGTGCAAGATAGATTAGTGCAAGAAGGAAATCTCTATATAAGCACATTTGAAGGGTCCATCTATTGAGACTGCTAAAGTGTCTCTACTAAAGAAAAACACACACTCAGTAGTTAATCAATAGTTACCTAGAGTGATTGCTCCTTTATTTTTAATCTCTTTTGCAAATGCATTCTTCCTTCTTTCAGTCTATATTATTTTAATGGTTCAAGTTGCCTTTTTCTTTCTTTAGTTTGATTTTGCAATCTTTCCTTTAAAGAAAGTATGGATTGACATTAGAAATATTCATACCATGTCTGGCATTGCCTATGCTTCATCTCTAAATTTACAAATCCCCTGAGTTAACAATTAAGTGTTGAGGAGTTTGCTTAAGTGCAATTCCTACACCCAACATTTTGGCGGTGTTGCTGGGGAGGCGATTTGATTTGGTAAGAATTTTCTAAGTATACTATAGAGGTAATTTTTCCTTCATTTTTGTAGTATTTTTTGAAAATATTCTTTGAAGGAATTTTACTGGTGTTGATTGATTTCTGATAGCATTTTTGTTAGAAATTGTTTTGTTTATTTTTCTTTCTTTTTTGAAATGAATGCCTAGAAAAGGTAGGGTTTCAAAGCCCACTAAGGGCCGAAAGAATTCTGAAAACCATTCTCATATTGGGTCTCCTTCTGTGAGCAAGAAGCCCAATCCAATTCAAACCCATCACGCAGGAACAGTCCACTTGGATTTTAGTGACAACAGCTCAAGTGTGGTTCAGTCTGTTGGGAGCAAAAGGGAAACAATGGCAGACCGTGAAGATCATGGGGAAAGGACTAATGAAAACCAAGTAAGTGGGGAACAATCCACTTTTGCGTTTCCAATTGTGGACCCCGATACTATGGCACAAATGAAGAACATCCCACTGTCAGCTCTCCCTCATTTCCATGGTAAAGTTCATGAAGATCATGACTCTTTTATGTTCGAGTTTGATATTTTGTGTAGAAGTTATGATTATTCAAATGATGCTCAGAAGCTAAGATTATTTCTTGTTACTCTCAAGGACTCAGCTTTGCACTAATTCATGGGTTTAGGAGGAAACACCATAGCCTCTTGGGATTAGATGAAGAGAGTGTTTTATCTAAATATCAAGAATATTTCAAAACTCACGACATGCAGGATGAGTTTTTTACAATTATACAGGATGATGATGAAACTCTTGAATACTATCTAGAAATATTTATGTATATTTTACAAAGGTAGAAACTTAAGCTTGATTCTAGTACTATTAGAACCTTGTTCTTAAGAGGACTTACAGATAATGTTATAAATAATCTAAATCTGTTAGGACAAGGTGATATTTCTCAGCAAACTTTTGAACAAATTTGTGAATTGTGCTGGAAATTTTCTAGGAATCAATATAGATCTAGTAGAGGAAGTTGAAATAGAAATATAAAAACCGAGTCTACTGATGCAATGATTATTGGACTAGAAAATAAAATGGAAAATATGAAAATTGATATAATGAATATTGTTACCAAACAGTTGGACTCTCTAAAATTTAAAAAAAAACTCATGAAGGAACAAGAGTCCTTAAGTATTTTCCATCCTAAATGTAAAGACAAGCATCCTCCTAAAGAATGTCCTCTTAATTTAAAAGAAACTAATAAGTGTGTTATTTGTGCAGAAGACCATATCATAGAAAAATGTCCCTCTATACCAGGACTTAAATTTGTATTTATAGGGGGACAACTTGAAGCTAAATACTTGTATGTTATGGGAGAAAAAGGAAATTGGCTTCAGGTAGGTGCAGGTATGGCTCCTAAATTTTCTCCACACTATTTTGGCTATAACTCACATGCATATTCTTATCCTAACACTAATCAGCAGTGGCAGTATGGAAACCAATATCAGCATGGGAAACCTTCTCAACCATGGCAATAAGGTTGGAGAGGGCCAACTCATTCTCCATATTCCTACTAGCCACCCATGCAATCATATCCATCTACGCATGCACATTATCCAATGCCTCAACCTTCGAGTCAGTCTACTCCACCATTATCCTTACCTCCACCTTTTCCACCTCCTTAGTTGCCTCCTCAACCTAAGACCAATCCTAACAATAATAAAGTAGTAAAAATGATCTATGTAACGAACCCACCTTTATTCGAGTACTAGTCTATTCCAGTTGAGGTTCATGATATTCAATTAAGATCAGGAAGGAATGTAACATCAGAAAATCAGAAGCAACCTAGAGTCATTGTTGAAGAGAAAGAAGAAGAGGAAACTTTGAATCATTCTCCCAAAGCCACCACTAAGTATCCCTTACCCTCTGAATCCTTGCCACCTTCTTCCAACCAGCCTCCCTTCCTAGAGAGACTAGTAATGGAAATAAGTGAGCCTATTTCTAAGACTAGTTTGGCATCAGAGCTTCAGAATCTTTTCATTAAGATACCTTTACTCAAATCCATCAAAGAGATCCCTATTTGCACTAAGATTATTAAGGAACTCTGTCTCAAGAAACCCACGAGGAAGAGACTGGAACCCCAAACCATTCAATTTGTTGGTAGGGCAGCAGAGTTGATGATGAGATGTGTGTCTATGGAAAATATTCTAATCCCGGAATCCATGTTGTCTCAGTTCAGATTGGTAATTTCCTTGTCTCTAATGTTCTTATAGACTTGGGGGCAGCCATTAATGTCATGACTAAGCAAACCATGGATCAATTTCGGTTACCTCATCTTTTCCCTACTCCCACTGTGCTTGAATTAGCAGATAGATCTAAAATTAAGCCAGAAGGAGTACTCGATGATGTGATCATCTCAATAGATTCTTGGGAATATCCTGTTGATTTCATTGTGCTTTAGCCAAAGAACCTAGTAGGAGGACATCCCTTGATCTTGTGTTGACCATGACTTGCTACAACCGATGCATATATTGGATGTCACTTCGGTGATATGTATATTTCACATGGGGAATCTAGGAGGAAATTTACCTTATAACCCCTTGTTAGATCCATTCAGAACCTTCGAGAGACTTTATGGTTAGACTAGAGCAGTGATGAGGAGAACCATCCGATTTCCTTTATCCATCAACATATTGGGTCTTCACAAGAAGATGAGATTCAAGATTTCTTGAATAATCTAGACACTCAGCCTAATTTTGAGCTATTGAGCCAGATCTTCAGCCTAGATTTTCAAGATAACCATGATTCTAAATCTTCTGTATAGCTACATTCGGCCACCCCCTTGAGTACTCCTAAGCCTAATACTACTCTTGTTGAGATTAGCCTTGGTAAATCCTTATTTATTATTTTAGATTTGTACTCATCTCAGCGAGAGCATCTTGTGAATTTGTTGCAAAACCATCTTACTACCTTTGCATGGAGCTATGAAGATATGACGGGCATCCCCCCTAAAACTTGTACACATCACATCTATATTCAAGAAGGAGCCCGACCTATCCAACAACCCTAAAGGCGAATGAATCTAGCTCTAAGAGATATTGTGAAGGAAGAAGTACAACAACTCTTAGATGTTGGTTTTATCTATCCTATTTCCGACAGTCAGTGGGTCTCTCCATTAGTACTAGTACCTAAGAAAGATGGAAGATGGCATATTTTTATTGATTATCAAGAATTAAACAAAGCCACTCTCAAAGGTTACTTCCTTCTCCCCTTCATTGACCAGGTGCTTGATACCCTTGCAGTAAAGAAATATTTTTCCTTTTTGGGTGGCTTCACTGGTTATAACCATATATAGATTTCATCTGAAGATCAGGATGCAACTACTTTCACATGTCCATGGGGTACATTTTCTTATAGAGTGCTCCCCTTTGGTTTATGTAATGGCCTGGCTACCTTTCAAAGGGTAGTCCCAGCCATTTTTAATGATCTAGAATTTGTAGAAATTTATATGGATGACTTTTTTGTGTTTGGTGATTCTTTTCACGAAGCTCTTGAAAATTTGGAAAAAGTATTACTTTGCTGTTAGGAATCCCATCTCGCCTTGAGTGGCAAGAAATGTAGATTAATGTGCAAAGCGGGAATAGTACTTAGCCATTTGATTTCTGGTAAAAGTATTCAAGTTGATCCAGCAAAGATCGAAATCATTCTGCATCTTCCTGCACCCAAAACTCAAAGGGAAGTAAGAGGTTTTTTAGGACATGCAGGTTATTATAGGAGATTCATTCAAAATTTTTCTAAGATAACTGCTCCTCTTTTTCGACTTCTAGCTAAGGATAGTCAATTTTCTTGGACCACAGCTTGTCAAGAGTCTTTTGAAACATTGAAGGAAATGTTAGTGCATGCACCAGTTTTAAGAGGTCCTAACTGGCCTTTTCCTTTTCATATTTCCTCTGATGCTTTAGATTTGGCTATTGGCACGGCTTTAGGACAAGAGGATAATAAACAATCCTATGCTATTTAATATATTAGTAATAATTTGTCTTCTGCTTAATTAAATTATAGAGTTACAAAGAAAGGTTTTTTAGCTGTATTTTTTGCAATTAATAAGTTCAGGCACTATATTATAGGATATGAAGTATTTGTACATACTTATCATTCCACGATTAAATATTTGATGAATAGACCATTAACTAGTGGTAGAGTGACTAGGTGGTTACTATTGTTGCAGGAATTTAATATTACTATTGTTGATAGACTAGGAAAATATAATGTTGTAGAAGATTTTCTTTCTAGATTAGATAATCCTGGTGAAGCAACTATTGTTAATGATGATTTTCCAGATGAACATCTTTTTGCTATGTCAACAGATTCTCCATGTTTTTCTGACATTGCTAATTATTTGGTTGCTGGGAAAACACCACCCCACTTGTCCACTCGTGAAAAGCAGAGTATTGTTCAAAAAAGTGCCGCATATTCCTGGATTCAAGGAGATCTCTTTTACATCGTCTAGATCTGATTATCTGTAGGTGTGTAAGAGATGAGGAAGTGTTTGACATCTTGAAATCTACCCACGATGAACCTTATGGAGGCCACTTCGATGATAAGCGGAGCACATATAAAGTATTGCGTGTTGGTTACTATTGGCCCTCCTTGTTTAAGCATGCCAAAAAATATGTCAAGCATTGTGATAGTTGTCAACGAATGGGCCAGCCTAATCAGACGAATGAAATGCCTTTATGCCCTCAAGTTATTATTGAGCCACTTGAAAAATGGGCTATTGATTTTATAGGGCCAATAAATCCAACATGATTAAATAAAAAGCATATCTTGGTTTGTAGAGATTTTGTTACAAAATGGGTAGAAGCTAAAGTTGTTTCTTTAGCTACAGAAAAATTTGTTGTTGATTTTCCTTTTACTAAAATCTTTACTAGATTTGGCGTGCCTAGAGAAATTGTTTCTAACAATGGTCCGTAGTTTATTTCTAATCTGGTACAGGGTGTGATGAAGCAATATAAGATTCGACACAGGAAATCCACACCGTATCACCCACAAGAAAATGGTCAGGTGGAATCCACAAAAAAAGTGATCGAGTCCATTCTTACAAAAATAGTGAACATGCAACAGAAGGATTAGGCTAAACGATTACCAGAGGCTTTGTGGGCATACAGAACCACTTGGAGAAATAGCACGGGACATACACCATATGAGCTGGTATATGGAAAATAGGTTATGTTACCAATTGAATTCTAGATCAAAACTTTCAGAACTATAGTTCAGGCATAACAACATCATCTTCTCCAATTAAATGAGTTATATGAATTTAGTAGGGATGTTGTTCAACAAAACATACAAATTCAGCAGCAATGTAAAAGGTGACATGACAAGTCTATTGAGGAAAAGCAGTTCCAACTAGGTGACTGGGTGGCTCTTTATGATTCTAGATTTAAAATATTTAAAGAGAAATTCCATACACATTGGATGGGACCTTATGAAGTGATTAGAGTATTTGAGAATGGAGCAGTAGAAGTTAAAACTATTGATGGACAAAATTCAGTATTCTTGGTAAATGGACACAGGCTAAAAAAGTGTTTTCAGCCACCTATGAGGAAAGATTTTACACAACAAGTCCAATAGCAATTTGGGAATGCAGTGGTGAATGGTAATACCAAAATTTTGAAAACATGAATTCTCTTTCTTCTTAAAAATAAAAATAAAAAATATATATAAAAAAAAAGTAAAGAAAAATTATTTTTCTGTAATTATGAAAATCAGTTTGCTGACATGATTGCAGAAGGATCAACCTGAAAACCAGCTTACTCGTAGGAAGATCAAAAATCTCTAATAAAAAGAAAACGTTGCTTGATATTTAGATGTGCTAGCTACCACCAAGTAGAAGCAGTTTCAACAAAGCCAACCTTTATACAGTTGGGGTAATCAGCATGGATATTTTTACTCAGGTAACGCTTAGTTTTCGCTGCAGTTATTTTTTCTTGCACCAGTGCAGGCAGACCATCCAGAAATTTTTTTGCCTTTCTTTATATTCCAATTTCGTAATATTCCTTCAGTTTCTTCTTCAATCCTAGAATTATTAACCTTCCCACATTCTTCTAAATTTACCCTATCCACTTTGATGAAATCCCACTTTACCCTTGAATATTTTTCCTATCCCACTTTTATTTATTCCCTCTTTTGGTACTATTCCTAGAATCCCTATAACATAATTCCTTACCACTCTAAAAATTCCCCTTTCTCACTTCTTTATTCCCTCATAAATTTATCACAGGATCTCACATAAAGAGAAAAAGGATATGCTTTGAAGCATCAAGAAAGGGCGAAGTAAATTTTCAGTAAAGGTTGAGGAAATCATGTGAAAATATAGCCTATATTCTATTTAAATTCTTTGTGTTAGATATTATGCTTGCACTAGTGCAAGCATGTTGTCCTATATGATAAAATAAGCAGAAAGGTGCCAGCAGAATAATATGATTTAATCGGTGCAAGCAAATTAGTGCAAGGATGCACCTCATCAGCAACATAGTACAAGTTCTTTTTATAGCATACAACATAGAAAAGTGGTCATCATAAAATCTATATCAAGTCCTTTTACTTAACCAATGAAGTACTTATGCTATCATACTAACTAGGAGAAATTATTTAAAGTACAAAGTGTTTTTAAGTTAGAAATCATGATCCTTTTTAATAAATGCTAAGTTCTTTTCTTGAATTATTAATGAATGCGGAAATGTTTTAACCATTGCTTGGACATGATTACTCCTCTCTGCCATAATCCTAAACATCCTTCACACATAATTATTACCTCACCTAGCCATTAAACTACCGCTACAAGTACCAATCCGGCTTGACCTCAAAGATGACATGCAACTTTGGCAAATGAATCGGTGATATGATGGAAAAGATGGTCGATAGTTATATTTCTATTTATAAGGACTGATTTTCTCGGTACTACGTGTAAAATTTCAAGACTCGACTGTTCATAACTGTTAAGCAGTAATGCTGCATGTTCAGAATGAAACCCTATCTCTCAGCAATATAGGGTATACTGTCGAGTATTGCAATAGTCTTTCACTATTGCGAGACTTGGGTTTTCTTTCATTTTTGTAGAAGTTTGCCGAGTATAGGGAAGTGGCTTTACAGTTCGCAAGGATTTTAGAAATGGCCAAGTGAGAATTGGGCCTCTCAAATTCAAAGTCACAGAGGAATTCGTAGCAACAACGACAGGCTTAGAGAACATTGCAGAATAATGGTTTAAGAATCAGAAGTTGGAAAGGAAACGCTGGAAGCATTTCATCATTGATAAAAAGATAGAGGTGGACTGGAAAGTAGGAGTTCCGCGTAGCACCGTCCTGGGTTAGTGGAAAGACCTCCTTTTCATTTTATAAAATTTTTGACCTGTGAAGGAAGATATAACCACACCTTGATATATCACTTTATAATGCTGCAAAATATTGAAGCCGACCGACACGTTAGTTGGAGGATGAATTTCTCGTATTTCCTGCTCAAAATCTTGGATAAAATGGCTAAAAGCATAGAGGATGGTAAGGCGGACCAGGCCAACACAAGGTTATATCATCATGGCCTGATAAAAATATTGGTCGTGAAACAGTTAGAAGTGAAAGGTATGACATGGTAAGCACTGTTAAAATAGCTGCACAAAGGGACAACTGCTGGAAAAGGGATAGAGGACCCCACCAGCACAAGCAAGGGCTCGAGCAAAAATAAAAAGGGAAGTTATTCTTACAACAGTGCAAAAAGGAAGCGATCGAAACAAGGAGAGAAGGCCTCGCCTTTAGATGAGAGGATGGCTAGTGTACCAATAAAGGAGATCACTTCGACCCCTGAAAATGATAACCTGTCGGTCCTTGCAGACACAGCCAAGTTTGCAGAGGTTGAGGACAATGCTCTATTGGCCGATTTTATCAAGAAGCCCCATAAAAAGAGTAGAGTCTCTGATGAAGGTAGAGAACCACAGTCCCCACAAGGCATGGAATCCCCTCTTGCACCAGTTCAAGAAGAAGCACCAATGTGAGAAGGAGAACAAGAAAAAGAAGCAGAAAACAAAGAAGCGGAAGAAGAAGAGACAGAGGGAGAAGAACCAGATGATGAAGAACCCACAAAAGAGGCAGAATCCGAGGAAGAAAATATGGAACTAGAAAAACAAGGGGTAGACCCTATAGAAGATGAAGCAAAAGAAGAATAATAAGAGGTGGAATTTGAAGAAGAAGCGGGAGAAGGAAAGGCAGGAGAAGAAGAACCAAAGGAGGAAGAACAAGGAGAAGAATAACTAGAGGAGGAAGAACTGGAAGAAAAGTGACCAGAGGGAGAAGAGTTTCATGATGTAACCATGGCAAATATGGAGGTCCCTAAGAAAGACATAGCTGTTCCTGAAATAGAAAAAGAGAAGGAATTGGTAACTCCTATTCTCAGGTAGCTGAGTTAGAACTTCAAGTACATAATTTAGAGCAACATGTAACCAAAGCATAGGAGGAAAAAACACAGAGAAGAGGAGAATAGATGGAAAAAATCCAAAAGAAGAAAAGGGAAGTTAAAGTCTGGAAGTATCGAGCTGCACAATGTTTCAGGCAACCTAAAAAGTTGACCAAGAAGTTAAAGAGCATCAAAAAGAAGAAGTCTAAAACATTGCAGGGTAGTGACAGTATGCCAAGAAGGATTAAGCTAGAGTGCTTAAAGCTTTGAATTTGTTTTCATAGGTAAAGAGTTGTGTGAGGAAACACAACAGTTTAGGGATTAGACGATGTTAGCCCCCTAATTTTCTCCCTTTTGACCATCTTTCCCTTCCTAAATCATGATCATTTACCGTTGTTTTACCTCTCTTATACACCCTCATCTTGCACTAGTCCAAGAATGATGACATATTTCACATGAACTTTATATTTCATAATTTTAACTTAACTTAGAATTAATTAATTCTTTATTATGTGATTTCTTGCTTATAATCACTCTTGTAACTTATCAATATCTCCAATGTTGTTTGATAGTCAACTGCTTACCGTGACTGTTGATCCTAGTGCAGGATCGGATTTCGCACCAGTGCCAAGACAGTGAATCTTCGCAAAAGATCTAGACCTCCTTGATCACCACTATATTTTGCGTCGCTTCAGCCACAACAATAGGTTAGATCTGAAGGCAACCTGGTCCAAGCAAGAGAAATAACCCTACACCAGTGCACATTGGTTTGCTATTCATTTCCTGTAGTTTTGTTTGATTTAGTTTTCCCCACCTGGTCCAAGCAGGAGAAATAACCCTGCACCAGTACACACTGGTTTTCTATTCACTTTATGTAGTACTATCTGATTTGGTTTCCCCACCTGGTCCAAGAAGGAGAAATGAACCTACACTAGTGCATGTTGGTGTGATGCAGCAAGCTTTTTTAGTTTACTTCTAGAAGTTTTCTTGCTTTCATTTAATGCTTCATGATAGGATAAATTATAAGGATTGTTTCTTTATTTCTACACTTTGTTAAAATTAGGAACATTCATTTTTTATGTGTGTAATTTGATTTCACAACACTTGCAGTAGATAAGCTCTCATTTCAAGAATTAAATATCAAGTGTAAGAAACTATGATCTACTGCAAGAACTAGTTTCTTGTCATGGGATCTGAGTGATCTGAAGTTGAGAAAGTTCAAGCCCTTGCATGAAGGAAAACACTTTTAGTATAGACACCATTTATACCCTCTGCATAAATTTCTGTTCTTGCACTAGTGCAAGCAGACTACACCAGTGCAAGATAAATTAGTACAAGAAGGAAATCTCTATATAAGCAGGTTTGAAGGGCCCATCTATTGAGACTACTAAAGTGTCTCTACTAAAGAAAAACACACACTCAATAGTTAATCAAGAGTTAGCTAGAGTGATTGCTCCTTTATTTTTAATCTCTTTCGCAAATGCATTCTTCCTTGTTCCAATATAGATTATTTTGATGGTTCAAGTTGCCTTTTTCTTTCTTTAGTTTGATTCTGCAATATTTTCTTTAAAGAAAATATGGATTGACATTAGACATATTCATACCATCTCTGGCATTGCTTGTGCTTCATCTCTAAGTTTACGAATCCCCCAAGTTGATAATTAAGTGTTGAGGAGTTTGCTTAAGTGTAATTCTTGCACCCAACATTCATATCAATGATGCAGCGCATCAACTGCTCGGTTGTCAGGTGTGGGAACTTCTCATGGTCTTCCAAGTCCCAGCCTTCATAGTTTTAATAGCAGCACTCGTGGCAAGCAACGACCGTTGAAAATAATTTCGTCCGAGAACAGAGGGCTTTGCAGGGGATTCTTACTCTCATCAATGTCCTTCAGTACCTTCAACTAAGGCTTGTGCGGAGGGACATACTTTGACAACCAAGTAATAGAATCTGCACCCTGGGTTTCAACCACCTCGACTTCAACTCCCACATCCTCATTGTCCATCAGGATGTCTTTAATGTCTTCCTCCTCTAGTTCTAAGTTTATGACCTTGCCTTTCTCCTTTGCGGTGGGTTTTGGTGGGTTTATCCTTGGTGATGCACGCACCGGTATGGCAATTTGCTTGCCCTTCTTGTCCTTCACGACTTCCTTGGTTGGGATTGGCTTTGACCTCAGCATCCTTGGCGATTTAGGGACCTCTGACAATACTTCGACTACTTCCACAACAGTTACTTCTACCTCTCTTTCCATTTCCTATGTCAACTCCTCTACTTCTTGTTTGGTATTTAAAATTTTTGCGGGTGCTGACACAACACTTTCTAACAGTTCTCGTAACATCTCTGCCAAGTTTTCAAATGTGGGAGTCTCTTTGAAAGCCTCGAATAATTCTCGGTCCATGGGTGTTTGAGAGATAAACAACTCAATTCTCCAAATGCTAAGTGCTTTTTTTTGGACAACCACTTGTAATTTATAGGGAATTTTGAATTCAAATCCGACCATTCCCCCCAAATTTGGTCCATTAATGTTGGATTGGCGATAGATTTTAAAGGATCTAAGCCATAAAATTCGTCTTAAATGTCAGCTTCCCACTCCATTTGGCCACATTTCAACTGTGAAATCATGAATAAATAGTCACCTTTCGTCAAACCCGCGTGATCTCTCCCTTGGTAGCACATCTCCCTCCATGTTGTTGTTGACCCTATGACACTTCCTTGCTTCGCACAATCCTTCAGTCGTGCATCTCCCCAACTTGAGAAGCATATTATATAGTCCCATGCCTTCTTTCAGCTTCCTAGAGTGCTAATATTGTGCTTCCTTTATCTAGTCACATGGCCAAACCGTCAGTATATGGCTTCAGCTGACTGTCATTCACCTTTCCTGGGAAGGGATCTCCATTCAACTTGACCATCTATACCTCTCCTCTGTCATAATATCCTTAATGACATAAGGCCCTAACCAGTGCATCCTAAACTTTCCTAGAAATTTATCAAACTTACTATTATATCACAAAACCAAGTCGTTTACCTTAAAGGTGTGCAGCTTAATATGTTAATCATGTGAGGATTTTTTGTGCTATTTTTGGACCTGTTGGTGAAATCCAGCTAGAAATCTTTCTTCTTTGAGCTTGTCCATCTGTGCGAGGCTTTCCTCCAAGACTCCACGATCCATCATACCTATGAGCACCGCTATGTGCAAACTAGGCACAATATATTCCATAGGCATTACAAGTTCAACACCATAAACAAGCCTAAAGGGGGTTTATCCAGTCAACTTCTTGCATGTCATTCAATAAGCCCATAGTACTGTAGGTATGCATAGGTCCCAATCACTTCACTAAGCATTGCAAACCTTTCTTAGCATGTTCTCTAGCACTTTATTGAATGCTTCCACTGTCTTGTTAGCCTGCAGGTGATAAGGTGTGCTCTTCTAGTGATATACCTAAAAATCATGTGTAAGCGAGCTAATCGTCTCATTCAAAAACTTCGTACCATGATCACTTATTAAGATCTTTGGATAGCCAAATCACGTTTGTCCATGTTCAAAGAGACTGCGCCTCTGCCCAATGAGTCAAATATTCTATGGCGGTGATAATGTACCTCACTCCTGTCTTTCCTTGGGGCTGAATGGGTCCCACAAAATCTATCGCCCATTTCTCAAATGGTTGTAACGTCATCTATGGATTCAAAGGCATCTCATCCCACCATGATGGCCTTTTAGTCCTTTGACACACATCACACACCTTGCAATACACCATGCTCGTAGAATCTTCTGCGTAGTTTCTCTTCCTCCATAACGTCCTCCTGTGGCACCCCCATGAGTGTCTGCGAGGATGCTGCTTCTTTCAAACTTGGGTACATACCGTCGCAATATCTCATCATAACCCATTTTGTATAGATGCCTTGAAATGACAAAGAAATCTACCATGTGCACGACTAATTCCTTCTTCTGCTAGATGGTGTATCCATCTAGGGTAGTTCTTGTCGTTAACAAGTATTATATCCTCAAAATGACCATCCACAACCTGCACTACAAATAGCTATGTGTCAGGTAATCCCTCCTTCAAATTAGTGGGCTCTTCCCCTGTTTCGATGTGCGACAGATGGTCTAGTCCTGCATCTAATCATCCAGGCTTCACAAAAACTTCAAAATCATACTCCTAGAACAATAATAGCCACCTGCAGATTCTACCCCTCAACACAAGCTTATTGACCAGGTATTTTAGCATGGAATGATTTGTGTACATCTTAAAATGGCCTCCAAACAAGTAATGTCTAAACTTCTGGAGTGTATACACCATGGCTAACCCTTCGCGCTCGGTGGTGGAGTAGGTCTTCTCTGCCTTGGATAATATTCTTCTTACAAATGTGATAGGATGGTCTAAGTCTTCTCCCCCAGCCTTTCTTAGTACTGCTCCCAGCGATATACATGACACATCAACATGGACATGAAACTCCTTCTTCCAATCCAGAAAGACTAGGATCTACGTGGTGACCATATTTTCTTTCAATACATCCAAGCTCTTCCTACAATCCTCATTCTAACACAATGTGACATCATTCCTCAACAATTTTTCCATAAGAGTGGTGATCTAGGTGTAGCTTTTGTTAAACTTTCTGTAATACCCCATATGTCCTAAGGTAGAATGCAACTTCTTTACACTCCTTGGTGCCTCCAAGTTTAGTATCACCATGATCTTCATAGGGTCTACCATCAGTCCCTATCTGTAAACCACATGACCCAACAAGGTCCCAAAGGGAACACAAAATAGACACTTCGTTAAGTTAAGCATGATCTAGTATCTTCAATAGGTATCCAACATTAGGCACAAGCTTTCTACATGGTGTTTTACTAGCCCAAGCATAGTCCAATCATCAAAGTATACCTCCAATAACTTATGAATAAATTCCTTGAACATAGCAACGAATACCCGCGAGAAGATCGCAGGCGCATTCTCCAATCCAAATGACATTACAGTGTACTAAAAACAACCCTACTCAGTCACAAAGGTCATTTTTCTCCTATCCTCTGGCACGATTTTGATTTGGTGGTATCCAAAGAACCCATTAGTGAAGGAGTATGATTCCTGGCCACCTACATTGTCTAGCACTTCATCAGTGAACAGAGTTTGGAAAGGATCATGTACGCAAGTGTCATTCAGCTTTCTAAGATCCATGCACATCCTTATTTCATCCTTCTACTTTTTCTCTTGTACCACCATTGGGCTTCCCTAGTGAGATTCTTCCATAGGCTCAATAATTCCTGCCATGAGCATCTTATCTAGCTCTAAGTAGACCTTTTCCTTATACTTTGGATTGAGACGATAAGGCCTTTGCTTAACTGGCTTCGCGTCAGGCTTCAACATGACCATCATAACACCTAGGTCCTCTATTATCCCTTTTAGATCCATAAACTTGGTAGGGAATAACTCTTGGTATTCGTAGAGAAATTCAGCGACCATATCCACTGTCACGTCGTCCTAGTAATCTCCAATCTTCGCAAATTTGGGCTCTACCTCCGTGCCAATGTTCACTTGTTTTGTGTTCATTGGCATGGTTATATCCGGATTGTTAACTCTTCAACATTGTGGTGACCTTCTGTTTCAAGGATGTTAATCTTTCATGGATCCTCATCCTCTTCCTTAGAAGTTACATTATAAAATTCCATCTAGTGACTCAGCTGAGTAGCCCATTTAAGCTAAATTAGTTCTAGAGGATCCTGCAGTATCCTAAATATTACTGCTTTCACCTCTTGTAACACCTCATCAATACTGTCAAATCCATCTTCAAAATTGAATTTCATCATGAATCCTTCACACAGAATATCGCATTCACCTGTCCCATGGCGGAGCTCTATTTCTACATACCAGTCCATTGGGACAATATCCAAGGTATGATAGAACAAGTGCACCCATTCTGGTTGGGGCTTCTCTCCATAAGCTTGAGCTCATTTGGCCAAGTGTGTGTGTGGATCATCCTTCCCATCATACTTGTCTGTCAATCACATGTTCGGGTTCCCAAAGTGATTTCTCATCATTCCCCTACATTCGCGCCAATCCTTAAAGCTTCCCTTTTGCATACACCACCATCTTGCAGGAGTAGAATGTTGTGCCCAGTCCAACGCCTAGAAGCACTACTTTTCTAGTACCTCCCTTTCAAATGCATCCAAAAAAATATCTACATCATTAAGGCCATCATAAGTGGGCAGGTTCCTTACCTCTCACGACACACAATGCGGTGACCAGGTCATCATGTTACAGTTCAACATCGTTACTTCATGTAACCAATTCTGCCAACACTCTAGTTCTTCATCAAAGTCCGAGGTGCATGAACTCTCACAATCCCATGTAATTTGTCATCGCTCTCATAATAGTGGGCTGGTTCAATATAGCGTGACCCCTCAGTAGGATCTACAGGTACTATCACACGTAGTGATTTCTTCTCAAATATCATCTTTCACTTCTTTAGATTGATTACCTCATTCACATTAGTAGCCCAATCAATTCTAAGGAACACAGGGTAGTAGTTGTTGTCATCCACAATCTCTATCACTTCAGAATCAGTCAGTTCCATCGCACCTTCAATATCTACAGTCACCCCCTACAGTCGCCCCATGGGAATGATTTTCTGTTGATTTTCCATCCTTAGCTGAATCGAAGACCATTGTAGCGTGGGTCTTCCCATCTGATAGCAAGTCTGTTTTGGTAGAATGTTTGCATTTGACCCCAGGTCTAAATAACATGATCCATTTCATACTTTCCTATCTACGTGGTCAGTCTCATCTCTCGTCCAATCCTTGTTTTATGCTTACCTATCTTTCAGACTACGCGTGGATCACCTAGAGTAGTTCCATCACATCTATTGATGAGCTCTTGTAACCCCTTCACAGCCTTACTATCACATAATAACTTCATACAGGTTTCCAGAAAAGTTTTAAGCATAGAAGGATCCATCTCCTGATCAAGCTTATCCTTGCTCCCTGAGGTGGAGGCCTCAGGGAAGCTCTTCTTCACTTCCATGAAGGTTTCACGTGCATGCTCCAAATCAAACTCAGTCTCCTTCACTGGAGCTTTGCGCACCCATGTACTGTCTTCGAGTTGTTTTCCCTTGTCATCTCTTGTTTCGATTCCACTTCCAAGCACTATATTTACATTTGGATCCTCTTCACATAGCTCAGATCTCATCATTTGCAGGTTTTGAGTAGGCTATGGTGGTAACGCTCCTTTGTCACATATCCTAGCTATTAGTGTAGGACAATCTTCTATTTCATGATCAAACAGAGTGCAATACTTGTACGAAAGACGTGTTGGGTTAGTATAATTGTGGGCACAGTGTCCTAGTCCTTTGCAATTGTAGTAAATCAATTGTCCCTGACCTCTGCTAGGTCCTCCTCTGCCTCGGCCTTGTCCATGCCTCTTAAATCCTGTTTGCACCATCCCTCTGCTCTAGTCAGGCAGCTACGTTTTGGAGTAAACCCTATAGGAAGGAGTTCTATCCATCATGAATTCATAACCCGTACAATTACTCACACCATGCCTACCAACCTACAAAAGTTGTAGAACAGTTCTTGTGGTGTCTGTACAAACTTCTACAACAAATGGCAATTATCTGTGGCATGCTTTCCTGCCACGTGACATATAACACACCACAATACAGGCCCCGCACTCAGTCCTGCTTTAGCTTCCAACCTCATTGGCATCGGTCCTCCTCCTATAAGGTAGTTCACAAAGACTGAACAATGGTCTTTGTCATGCCCCCGACTCTTTCATTTCAGACACCATACCTCTTCACGTACCTTTGGTTAGACAATTTTGTCATGCTTCAAGCTTTGCATCTCAAGGCAAAGATTTTTGAACTATGCATGGATCTGTTGAACCCCTAGATTTGGATCCTGCATCAGTATTTCATGCATCCTCATTGTGATCTCTAAAGCCTCTACCTAAGTTGTTATCTTCTTTTGCAACAACACAACCCTTAAGTGTGGCAGGAGCAAAGCCACAAACAACTCGCAATGTTATCCGTCTGTTAGGTTCATGTTAGCTTCGCGGATTGTACACTTCAACCTCTGATCAAAATCCCAAGGTGTCTCGCCTGGTTGCATTGTGACTTATTTGAACCCTACAATAGATTGTGCTTCAAATTTAGGCCTACTGAATTCTCTATTTAGTTATGTCTGGATGTCTGCTACTCCAGCATTTAGGTTATCATTAGCGTACTTGATATACCAGGTTAGCACACGATCCTGCACAATGCTAACCAATGTTGCCTTCTTCATGTTATCATATGTAATGCCCTGAGCTTCCCATAAAGCTTTTACAATGAACCAACATTGGTCCAGGTCCTCATTCCCCAATCCTTTCAACAAAGACAGCTTCACTGAATTCGCCATACTGAACTGCGATGCAGGTGGAGGTGGTGTTATGTTCCTATACCAATAGGTGTCATATATCATGATTGACATGGTCTAGCTCTGAAATATGTACATACCTTTACTTGTTGCAAATGATTTTTATATTCAAAATCAAAAAATTAAAAAATGTAAAGAGGGTATGTCTTAGAAAAATAATAAAAGGACAAAAAAATGAAAAGGCCGGAAAAAAATAAAAAATGAACCCCAAGAAAAATAAGAAAACCATGAAAGTGTGCAAGTCAAAATGCCACTACTATTTCACTTTTTGTATAAATGATTGTGTGAAATTTGTTACTTATGCCACAATCCATGGTAACCAAATAGCTTAATCTTGGTTATTCCATGTTTTGAATTTCATGCATAGAGATAGAGAATAAAATTTGACCAAATTGTTTAATCTTGCCAGATAAGTCGATAGGTAGAGTGAATAAAAGGAGCTTAACAGTTCAATCTGATCCCTTGGATGTAATAATAATAGACTTAGACATATTTCTATTGTGAAAGAAAATAAAAGTTGATAAGGGTTTGCTAGTTTAAGTGCACCCTAATAAAAAAAGTAAAGATGGTAGGATGTGTAAGTGGGTAAGTAGATGATTAGTTGAGAATTATGTATGATGAATGGTTAAATTAAAAGCTCAAGTCATTTTCTTTCATCATTACAAGACTTTGGCAAAGCATGGATGACAATGAAGATATTTACATCATGGACAAAATTCAAACTAATTAACCTCCTCACTCATTTTTCCCTAACTTTTAATACTTCCGATAAGTACTAAAGGCACCAACAACCTAAAAGTTAAAGGGGATCAGAGCATTTCTATGACTTTTGGAGGGACCAGACACTCGGCCCAATAACTTATAAAGCCTAAGTGCTAAAGTCCCTTCATCAAAATTCACCCCCTCCATAATTCATTCATTCCCCTCAAACTCTTTTCCTAAGGTAAAATCACTTTTTTACTTAGGAAAATAAATGGTTCTTCATAAAACCCCCAAAACACATATTATCCTAAGTTATAATTTTGGATGATGAATGTATTTTCGGAAAAATTCACTTAGAGCAATTTCTTTTTCCATATTTCATATTAACTTTTAATTTTTATTATTTATTTAATTCTTGAAGAAATACCCCTTTCCCGTGTATATTATTAATAAAAACCCCAAAATTAATATATATCCCAATCTTGAAGGTTTGAAAAATAAACCATAATAAAGGTAATTAATTTGGATTAATTAATCAAATAATGATTAATTAACAGCTAAACCCCTGATGTGTTAAAAAGGGATTAATTAAACATCTGGATTAATTAATAGCCTCTCCCCCAATACAATCACCCCCGATATCATTACAGTTCCTTAATCCTTTATTCACCAAATCATATCATCCCCAATATAATTAAAGTCATTTAATTATGATAATTAAGCCATCAGGCCCCCTCCATTAATTCCCTAACACCTTCCGCTGATGACTACCATCGATCTCCCTTCCCTCATCCAACCATCCTTGCCCATATTGCGTGAACCTTTTGGTCAAACATTAACCATGCAATACAAGTGGTTTTGACTTTTCACCGATGCTACATGTCATTCAGTTTGTCGCATCTCACGACCCTCCGCCAAAACCACCAACCTCTCATAAGTAGTGCGATCAATCCCACTTGCTGCCTTCGCTAGATGACAAACTATCCCATGGTTAGTTGATGCCAACTATCTCTATCCCCATTCACCTGCCAAAATTCATTAACTTTGAGCATAAAAACAAAAATGTTAATTCTTTTTTCTTTTCTCCAAGAAAATAAACTTTTGTTCATGCACGCACAAAGTACATCCAAATTAGCAACTGACTTCCAATTTCCAATTGCCATTAGTTGCTGAACTCCAAGCTACTGCAGACCACTGTGCACATCCATCAAAGCCTTCATGACAACCATTTGCCCCTTCAGTCTACCATAATGAGGTACTTACCATACTTTGTCTCAGAAACCCTGATTTGTACTGAAATTTCACCAAATTACTCCTAATCTCAAGTAATTTAGTACAATTACGTTGTTTTTTAGTCCCAAGATTTCCCTAAGCACCTGTTTTACCTTAAAACCTTGAAAACCCTAACTTTCTTCCTTGAATACAAAAGAACCAAGGATGGAAGCTCCTGTTGCCCTAAATTTAGCTCCAATCACTACTTCCCATAGGGATTTGGACCACCTTCCCTTAGCCAATAAAGATTTTCAGATCAAGGACCTTACCTTTGAAGAAACCCCCTTGAAACTATTCTGCAAATACCGGGACAATTATCTAAACAATGCTGATAAAATAGGATTGTGGGAGTCAAACCTACTTAAATATCAGTTCCCCACTATCCATATTTTCCCAAAAATTGTCCACCAATGCCATGCAAACTATAATCCCAATCTGAGAGCTGTAATGTCCCCTGACCTGAAAATCCTTTTTATTATTACAGTAGAGTCTATAAATGAGATGTTGCAACTACAGCCTAGCCAGGACATCACTCCTCTTTCCATTGCCAATTTACTTGAGAAATCTTCAAGGCTATCTAGTTTCAAGATTAACCAAATCTGTCATATCTTCATGGAAGAAAAATACAATCCAAAAGAACCCCCTCCTTATATGTCAAGCTTTTTTACAACTCTGGGTAAAGATATCATCACTATGATTGCTTGCATTTTTGGTTTTACTACTAGTGAATATCTTGATGAGTTGACCTTAGCCTACATGTCTATTTTCACCCCTGGTAAACCTCCTATAGCCAAATATAACTATGCCACATTCATTGTTGATAAAATGCATGACCAATTCATGAGAATAGAGAATGAGAGAGTATTTAAATATTCTTTAGTATTGTACCATCTTTTCCTCTACTACCAAAGTGATAAATTCCCTTTCTTTGTACAAAAGCTTGACACCAGAGGGAACCCTAGGTCAGTCATCTTCTAGACTTCCACTTTTCACAATTCACCTTCTTCTCCCTATCCTTATGCATATTTTATTGATACGATTGTGCATCTTGTAACCACCATGTTGATAGGAAATCCCCCTCCCAGAATTAGTGATGACATTAAAAGAATTATTCAGTTATCCAAGTAATACAAGGTTGGAGACTGGTACTTGTACCAGAATCATACCGAAATTAGAATTTATGGATGTGAATTTCCTCCCTTCAAACTGCCCAAGTACCTTCCCATGAGATTATTTGCTTTGGAATATTATAGGAAAATGATCAACTCTGATGAAATCCACTTTATGAAGGCTAAAAAGAAAGCTTAGTTAAGGATAAAGGACCACCCACGACCATTCATTTGCAACAACAAAACAACAGGGCAAGAGGCAGAAGAAATCCTAGAAAGAATGATATTGAAAAAGAGTTTCATTTGGCCTTATGATCCTCATAGCTTCATCTGTGACAGAAGGAAAAAGAACAAATTGTCCCCCTACATCCATCATAGAATTCTAGAGATAAAACAGTATGCAAATCAAAATGAATGGGTGGAAGGAACACTTATAGAAGAGGATAGTACACAATTTGAAGTAGAAAATGTTTTAAAAGATTTCCAAAAATACTTGAACTAGATCCCTTGGAACAGGTGCCTAAAAATTCTTCACAAAGGCCAACATAGGAGCACAGTGCACAAACTTCAGGACAGCCAGAAACATCAGGACAACCAAAGACTTCAATATAATGAAAAGATTGAAGCTCACAAAGTATTTCTAAGGAATTGACCCAAACTAATACAAACATGGGCAATCCTCTAGTATTGCAGACTCATCTTAATGAGGAAACAATTCAAAAAATAATTAGAAATGAGGCTAGCCCCTTTACAGTACCATTGGACCAAGTGTATGTAAAAAGGCAGAGATTCAATCCTTTATCTAAAGAGGAATATGAAGAAACAAGAAGTGACACTGTGCAGACAACATTAGTAGGGGAGACACCATCTACCTCCCAAACACAAGCACTGAGCAGGTAGCAGAGTGTAGAAGTGTCATCGATGAGAGCAGCTTCAGAACAAAGCCAGGATTTGAAAGAAAAATACAAAGAAATTAAGGCTCAGAATGAGAAGCTCAAAGTTCAAACCTATGTCAACTATCTAAAAATAGCTCCTACAAATCAGACAAGGTTTATGTCAGCCTTTCACATCAAAGAGGGAAAGATGAAAATGAGTTTTTTGAAATCAACAGTACAACAAGCAAAGTCCATGGCTGATTATTTTAAAACAAATTTTGAAGTTCTTACCAAAGACATCCACCCAATTGATCAGATTGAGCTCCATAAGTAAACAGGTGAGATGGTCTATTCAACATTGACCAGTAAAGCCATCACTGCACATCAGTTAGAGAATTCTCTAAATAATACTACAACACAACTACAGTTGGAAAGAGCCTCTTCTGAGGCTAAGGATACTAGGATCAAATCATTAGAAGGCCTGTTGATTGTATTGGGACATGATCCCAAATATGTTAAGGCAGCAGAAAAACTGATAAAGAAAAAGAATGATAACATTGTTGCACTTAGGAAACAACTTTTAACTTCCTCCCCTCATATATCCACAAACATCAGAAGTAATTGAGAAACACAACTAGGAAGAACTTATGGATTTCGTCCTTAAGTTGAATGAGTAGTTGAAGGAAACAAAGCAATAGCTAGAAAAATATTTGCAGTCCAAATAGGGTGAGTCGACCACCATCCCTCAGACTGTAACAACTATAATTTCCACAACAGTGCCATCCACTATTGCAACATCTTTGGCATCTAACATTCCACTAGCAACAACTCTACCAGCAACAACAACAGCAGGTCCATCAGAAGCAATAGCAACTTCAACAAAGCAGATAGAAGACTTAATAAAGTCCATGGAAGAAATGAAAATCCAAGGAACTGAAATAAAGAAACTAAAAGAGATGGTTGGTCACTTGGAGAGAAACTATGAGTTATCACAGATTCATTACACTGAAGAAGAGAGAAAAAATAGAAGGATGACAGAAAGAATCAGAACATTAGAGAATGACTTAACAATGTAAAATCCTTTAAGGGTTATTAGAGGGATTTTATGGACCAATATCATTGATTCCATTAATGATATTTGGTCTTCTATTCAGATCATTTTTGAACAAACTGAGTTAATGAAACTAGCTATAGAGGCTATATAGAAGACCAAGGAAGAATTGGGAGAAAAACCTGAAGACGCAACCCAATTGATCAATTTTTTGAATAGAAAAAGCAAGCATCAGCTAGAACAATTGGATATGAGGACAAAACTGCCACCATCCTGGAAATTAAGAAATTTATTACTAAAATGATCTTGATTCTTAATCTGGAAAGAATATGTCAAAGTATTCAGGAGGACATAGATGATTTTATGTTAAAATATGGAATTCTAAGAGATAAAGGCCTACCAAGTCCAATGGTCATAAATGATAAGTTCATGACTCATGGAGACTATGTTGAGAAACTGCACAAACAAGCTAAAAGTCAAGCCAACTCATCCACAGTGAAAGCACTACCTACAGGAAAAGTGTTGTATGATGGTTTGGAAAACCTTCTTTATATTGAACATGAAGTGAAACACTTGTTCATGGTCCAGCCCAACTTTGCAAAGTACACTGAAGTTGACGACGTGTATAGGAAATTGATAAGAATGAAAATACCAAATGATGAATGGTGGTCTAATATAATGCAGATACTATGAGTTTTTGTAGGAAATATGTAAAGTATAAAATATTTACTACATTAAACTTAGGTAATACAGGTAAAGAGTATCAGAATATAGGTAAAAAGTGTCATCAGATGAAAGTAAAAGAAGATCCAACACATAATTACTGAAGCAACAACAAGAGGAAAATTCAAGTTTCAACCTCTAGCTCATGCATGAATAAAGGGACAACAGCAATCAATTTTCCATCTATCTCTATATTTTTGTAAAAGATATTTTGTATTCCCTGCATTAAGTCTCATATAGTTAGGAGATTTTTTGATGTAATTTTTGTATAAATACTTCTCCATTCGAACTATTGTGGGTGGATTATATAGCATCTTTGTAACTCTATGCTATCAAGCTGATAAAGCTTTTGTAATCAAACTTGGATTTTTGATGGAAAAGGAATGAAATTTGAGGACATTTCATCAGATTCCCGTGCAGTGTGATCACAAATAAGTATTCTATCCTTGTGATTTTATGTGTTTTCTATATGTTTAAATGTTTCATGCATCCCAAATCTAAATGGTAAAATAGTCAAAGTGTATCAGAATTAGCTATATTGCTCTCTACTATTAACAGTTTACCATTTTTATGTTTTCATCTATGCTATTTTGGTAAAGGAATTATTAACTACTCCTCTATCCCTGTAGTTTTTCTCTAATAAGTCCTTGGTATAAGATTCTTAATTGCCCTCTACTAGTTGACCTATCTTCCTTTCCTCTTTTTAATCTTGACTTGAGGATTCTTAATTGCCCTCTAGTTTTGAGCAGAAATATCACCCATTCAAGCCCCAAAGTTTCTTTTTATTCTGTTATCCTGCCTATTGAACTCATACCTCAGCAATTTGACTTGATCGAGTGAATTATCCCTGATTGACTCCATAGCCCAAAGGCCTAAGAGCCTAGTTTGCCCATTTGTTTCAGAACTCCACCACTCTCAAACAGAATAACGTCATTGAAAACTAATAACTAGCCTAAAATCTTTTCAAACAAAGCTAAATCATAAAGATAGAGCCCTCTCTAAGTGTAGATTGGCTAGAATATATACTTAAAAGATTGGTTTGTGGTTACCTTGGATCCTTTCCTTCTTTTGATAACTTCTAAGGAAAATCTCAATGATAATAGGTGGTACAGGTGAAGTCAGAGGTGATGGTGGTGAAGTTGGAGGTGGTGTGGGTGGAGGTGGTATTCGTGGGAATCCTTGCCTTATTAACTGAATAACACTTCGTGGAGGAACCTGCACTATCCCTTGTTCATCACCTCGTGGAGGTGATATCAACAGACTATACTTAGGACCCTTTTTTCCTTCGTTTCTGTAAGTTTTTCCACTTTGCGTCGCCCCAAAAATCAACATAGTTGCATAACCCATTTTTCATACATTAACATTTTAGTCCAGGTATTCAAATATTTCATGTACTTACCTCGTGGTCCTTTGAAAAAGTGTCACTCTGCCTCATTGTAGCTGACTGAGGTATCGACTGTAAATTCAATTATAAATTCTCCAATGACGCAATTTTGCCAATGATCGACAATGTGTGTGATCTTATCCTCTGATGCTTCAGACCTAGGCACTAGCTCCTGGGTCCACAGAATAGGACCATCAAGTTTCCACCTTCCTTGTCTATCTACTAGCTTTACAATCCACTCATCTAGCTCAACTACAAAGGAGCAGAAATATATTTCATGGATCTCTGTATTCAGGTACCTGTCCAGGCACTATTCCTTTGTCAATCGCGGGTTTCTATTCTCCTATGCCACAAATTCATGGATCTTCCTATCAAACCAATCTCTAGTCTCCTTCTTAGTTGGATTCCAATGATACGACATCAAACATCTCTTACGTAGATTCTGGTCCCGGTAGTGGAACCATTTGTTGGCCTGAGGGGGCCTGACCCATGTTCTATGTTAATTACCCAAACAAATACCTACACTACTGGCCCTTTTGGCATCAACCCACTGAGCACGGATTGAAGTCTCACCCGAAGCAGTATGGGGGGGTGTTGGAACCAAGTTTCCACACCCTGAGATGGTTGTGATGTCATTTTGTTCCCTTTATTCCTGCCTTCACGTAGGTCACTTTGCTCTAGGGCTTACCAGACGAGCCCTCTATTCCATCCTTCAGTACCTCCGTGAAAGGGTACCGCTAAGCTTCGCACAGCCCTAACCCTCGATCTAGACACTTTCACACTCCTAAGGCAATGTACCATGTAGATTCATAAACTAGTCCAAGTGTCTTACCTATCTTCTTAGATACTCACAGTTAGCACCGCTAAATAGATGTTCTTATATGCATTCATTTATCCAACATAATCATGCACATTCGCACATCACATAAGCATTATAAAGGAAATCCATACATAAAATGATAATATGCATTAATCGAAACAAAGACACATAAATTGTAAAACACTTCTCTTAATTGATATCTTCCAAGTGATTATAGACTCTATTCATCATGTGCACACAGCTGCAAGGGTCCGCGCACTGAGCTGTGGACTTCTACCCTAGGCCTCTACACACTCAGTTGTAGAGCCTCTACCTATGCTACGACCCAAAAATTAGACTTCTATCTCAGAGCTACAAATCTCTCCTATTCTTGATTATTCTAACTACTTAGAGCTTAGCTCTTTTTATACAGTCCCATGGTTCGCGGGCCGTGGGTATATCTCTTACATCCGACTTTACTTTACAAAACTAAGGGTAGACAACCCTTTATGACTTATGACACCTTCACGCTCCGCGACCACAAAATGTGGAGTATTTACAAGTTTATAACAAAATTTAACCAAAATATGGGATTTGAGCCCCAAAACTGTCCTTTGGGGAGTCCTTTTCCCAACAGCATGTGAGGAGGAAATGGAAGTAAAAATAATGAAAATGAAGAAAATAGAGGCCTCATTAACAAAAAGGCTTATAAGAATGAGTTGGTAGGCTCTTGGCTAAGACTTGATCAGTTAAAATTTGGATCTCTCTCATTATTCTCTCTCTCTCATACTCCTAGATACTTAGAGTTTCTTGGAGCACTCTTGGAGGGTGTGGCATACTTGGAGTTTTGGAACAAGAAGGAAAAGGAAGAGCAACAACGCACAAGAGGGCATCGGGATCAACAACTATAATATTTTTTCTTCTAGGTATAGAGTTGAATGTATGATTTCTTCCTTAGTTTTGGCATGCATGGAATATGTATGTGATTTCTTAGTTGTGATCTTTCATTGGTATAGAGGATTTCCTAGATCGACAGTGGATTTCCTAGACTTGTCATTTCATAGATAGCCATGGTGATTGTGGGTTTAGTCTCATTGTTTGTCTTTGGTTGGTTATCATGTTTCCTTAGCTTGGTTTGAGCTATTAGTTCCAGGAAGCCATGTAATGACTTCGTTTGAGTTACTAGGCTTGGAAGCCCTATTTGGAAAAACATTCTAGAAGCCCTGTAACAGCATGGGTTGAGTTACTATTCCTAGAAGCCTTGGTTGGAAAAACGCTCAGGAAGCCCTTGGTGGGTTGAGTTACTAGTCCCAAAATCCCTAGTTAGACAAACAATCTGGAAGCCTAGTAGAAGCTATGGGTTAAGTTACTAATACTGGAAGCCTTGGTTGGACAAATGCTCTAGAGCTTGACGACATCCATGGGTTGTGTTACTAGTCATGGGAGTTGGGTTTGAACAAATGATCTGGAGTGATAAAAGGATGGGATAGAGACCGATCTGATGATGGTTTTGTGATGTCCAGTCATGAGGTGGAATCATTGTTTGATGGGTTGAGGTGGATGTCCTCTAGAAGCCTTGGATGAGTTTTTATTGATGTTTTCTATGAGATCCCACATTCATGCTTGGAATATGGCACAGGGGTGAATGGTTGAAGAGACATTTGCCTCAACCATTCTACGGTCAAGTGGAACATGGAAGTCTCATCCTAAGTTTGGATTTTGCATCAATAATGAAAGGTTATTTCTCCTTTTATCTCTATGAGAATTATAATGGATCATATGTGGTTTATATGGTTGTGATTTCATTAGTATTTATGTCCCTATTATGTTGGTTATATATGTATTTTATGAAAACATTTATGTATGTCTCCCATCATGTTCTTACTTGTTATTGAATGATCAATGTATCTATGACCTAATGGATGAAATGAAAGCTAATGTGATAAGGAGACAATGCTTCATAATGAATCTCAAATAATTATGAGACCCCTATGGTCATATCTATTATGTACACTTGTAGGTTGCATATTTACTAAGTGTTTGACAAAATTTATGTCATGGTTAGGTTTGGTTAGGTTAAACCCTTGATCAAGTTTTGTGTTAAAGTATTTTCCTTGGTGTCATTTAATGTCTTTGAGAGTCTTTTCAAGTTCTAGGCATTGGTTTGGAGAATGGGCCTAAGAAGTGGCTTAAATCTCACATTCTCTAGAACATAACTGCTTATAGAGACTACAGTCTCTCCCTTGTAGGCACACTAGGACTGACTATAGGTTTATAGTCGCACTCATGCCTTGTCACGGGAGTGACTATGGGTCTAATTCATTGAAATGATAGGTTAATTCATGGGTTGGGCACGTGGAGTGGTGGATTAGCTCCTGGGGGCCCTGAATCACTTGAGGGATGTTTGTATGGCGTGTTTCCGTCAATTCCATTTCTTTAAGGTTACTTAGGAGGTCAAATGATATCATAGTGGCCTTTCATCACAAGTTTACCCAAGCTGGCCAGTAGCTTAGGTAGATGTGGGAGGAGGGTGTTACTGAGTGGTATCAGAGTGTGGTTTCACTCTCTTTGGATTGTGTGTTGATCATGCTTTCATGTTCGTTACATATGTTTTTCTTATGCTTTTAATCCATGTGCTTGTTTCATTTGCATGGTCTTGATCATGGTTGTAGTGATGTTGCCATGTGGAGATTGAAGGTGTGCTTGTAGAGTATGTCTTCATGTGTGTATGGTTGATTATGCATTGCTATGCATGTCAGTGATCACATATTGTCAAGTGCATGTGAGGTGGTTGCTGTTGCCGTGCATGAGGTCATGGTTTGTGTAGTTGGTATGGTCATACATTGATGGCTAGACTCTAGCTAGAATTGTGTGTATATGATTTTGTACTCATGTGTTATATGTATATACGTAGTTGTTATGAATGTATGGAATTGGTTATATTTATGCATGAATATTAGGTCAAACATGCCTTGTGAATTCATGGTATGAAATTTAGGTCATCATGGTTCTATTTGCTTCTTATGATGCTGATGTGTAGAATGAAGTAAAGTAGGAGATGTAGATCATCAAAGTGAAGTTGCAGCATTGGACCTTGAGGTGAGAGCACGTTGTCATACAATTTTGTATCTTGGGCATGTAGGTATGTAGGTTAAGGATTGTTACATGCATTAGGGTTATATGCATTAGTTTTATGTACATTCAATTTGATGTTATGGTTACATACATGATAGATGATAGTTGATTAGCAAAGTCATATGAACATGAGTCAGATAGTTAAGAATAATAGTAACATGTGGTTGTAAGCATTGATATTGTTGGTTAGGTTAGATAACCTGATGATTATGTTATATGATATGTTTTTGATGAGTATGTTATAGGTTAACTTGTTGTTGCTATATGACAGTTAGCTTGACGATTAGGTTTTATGATGTTGATGAGCATGATATATAGCTTATTTTTATTATGTACTATTAACTTGATGATTAGGGTTATTTCATTGAGATCTTGATGTTGGAATTTGGATTGGTCATATGCATGATGGTTATGTTCATTGCATTGAAGATATTGACGTTATATGCGATGTGTTAACTTGGTTTGACCTATGCAGATGGTTATGGTTGTGATATTCAGGTATGAGTCAACATATTTTTGATATGGTTTCATATTAATCTATATTGATCGTATATATGTGATTGTTATGCATGAACGAAAAATGCTTATGAGCTTATGATGTGGACATGTTAGTTAGTTACTGTTATGGATATCATGATTTATGTTTCACTTGATATGTTGTGAAGTTGTATAGTGCTAATCTAGCTTTATTATGTAGATAAGATAGCCTCCCCTGATATACACCAAGGTATGAGTTTTCTTATGTCATTTATTTGGTGTTTGGTTGCTTGATTATGATGTCTATTTGGTGTTTGAGTGTTTGGCACCTAGTTGATTTATTTAACGTGGTTTGTTTGCAAGCTGGTTGATTGTTTGATGAATTTCATAATATGAGTATGTGTTCCAATGATCTTGCTTTAAGATGGTTTTACTAACAAATATGTGTTGAGACACTTGATATGTACTTGAGTATACTATGTGACAGTTGTAGAATTATGTCTAACAAATATGAGTTGACTATGGATTATGATATGATTCTTAGTCTTGGTATATATTATTTTAAATTGAAAAATATGATTGTCTTGATGTTTGGAACATGTGGTTAACATGTGTGAATAATTGCAAGAAGTATGCTTGGTATTAGCATGGCATGGTAGTAGTTGATGTGTTTATATAGCTAACAATTGGGTGATGTGATAGTGCATAGTAAGCCTCGATTGCAACAAGGTCAAAAAGGTAAAAGAAAGGAATTGGGAAAGAATTCATTTGGCTATGTTTGGAAACCCTAATTCAAAATGAATGAGTATCTTGCATACATGTGGATATGTTCTAAATATATGAAAATGTACTTGACAGGTATATTAGCTAGTCTTTAGTTACAGGTGGATCTATCAAGGGAATTGGAGTTCCTCAAGAGATGGCATGGATGTGTTCAGTTACAAGCAATGTGCTTGGCACAACAAGGTAAGGTAACTAGTATATTGTTATATTTATTTATGCACTGATAGTTATGTGTAGATGGAAATATGATGCAGGGGATTTCATGGGGAAGATATTGCCACGAAATCTTGAAGGCTCGAGTTGAGCTTTCCTTGGGAATCATGGGGATTGAGTCATGTTGTTTGTTGCTAGTCTTGTGCTTTTGGTATTTTGGTGCTTTGTTGTGCTTGATTGTGGTTTTGTTTTCATAATATGCATGGCCATTCCACATTGGTTGTCATTTTGTATTATTTTTATTGCTTTTCATGATCCTCCTTGTTTGTTTATTGGATTTCCTGTTATGTTTTAAGTCTTGGGAATTGGTTGGGAAAGGAGGATATTTAATGGAGCTTGGGGAGAGTTGTGTGGTACTCAATAGGTAATGTGAGACACTGATGAGGCTCGATGCAAGAGTAAGCACAACGGAAGGTAAGCTATGATTTCCAATTGGACTGGTTGGGTCCATTGGTGTAAATGGATATTGGTAGTATAGTCATGAGAAATTTAACCAAAAAAGGTAAAGTAAATGGATCTAAGGTGTCAGTTGCCTTGGCTATGTTGGGAACGATTGTTCTTAATGTTGTGTATGACTAAAGGAAGTTCTCTTAACCTTGACATCGACATCTAGTAATTATGTTATGATCATGATTATGTTGATGTCTATAAATGTAGGTGTGTATGTATATCATTTTTAACAAGGTCATCCTGGATCATGATTATTAATGCTAACATTTATACGTTTACATGTATGTATGTATGACATTGTATGACAGGATGATGATTTTTTTTATGATAATGATTATATATGTATGTAGGTGTCTATGTATCTATGTCACTATCCAACAGGGTCATCAAGTATCATTCTTGTAAAGGAATGATTCCTTATGTAGGCAAATGACATGATGAGGTTCCCAATCTTACAAGGAATCAATTAGCAAAAGTAGTCAAGACAAATATATGAGGTCAGTTACATGTGGTTATAAAATGATATTATGTGATTATATTATGTCTATGTTGGGGACAAGTTATACCAAAGGATACATCAAGAAAGTGAAAGAAGTGTGGTTTGCAACATGCTAGGATAAGCATGGATAAGACATTAGAAGCAAGGTTCCTTGGTAGAGACAATGTACTTTTAGACGTGAGGTATTACTGTTGTGCATATGTTGTACATGTTGCATCTGGGATGATTGTGGGCATGCAATATTGCTCATATGTAGTGTGTGTACACGTTGTTTATGCAATATTATGTACATGATGTTACTGCAGATAATGTTGTATGAATGTTGCATATTCAATGTTGGGTATAGATGATGCTATATACATGATGGATATAGGTTGTTCTGTACATATTGTACTATGTGCATGATGGAGATACAATGTTGTATGCATATGGTGCTCTCTTCATGGTGGATATGTGGTGTTGTCTACAAACAATGCGATGTACATGTTGGATATGCAGTTCTACGTACATGTGGTGTTGCATGAATGTTGTACATGTGGTTCTATGTACATATGGTGTGGTGTGTATGATTGTATAGGTGGTGTTGTGTACATGTTTTACAAGTGGTGTTGTGTGCAGATGGTGTTGTGTACATGTCGTGCATGTGGCACTGTGTACATCTGGTATTGTGTGCATGTCATGCATGTGGTACTATGTACATGTGGTATTGTGTACACATTGTACAAGTGTAGTGTACATGTGGCATTGTGTACACGTTGTGCAGGTGGTGCCATGTACATGTGATTCCATGCATGTGGTGTAGGTGGTGCTTTGTACATGTTGTACATATGGTACTAGTGTACGTGTGGTATTATGTACATGTCATACATGAGGTGTTACGGGCATGCAGTACTATGTATGTGCATTGTGTAGTAGTGGTATCCTGACATGTGTATTCCCTGTGTTGTACTTTATGTAGTACATGAATTTTGTTGTGTTATACACCATGTGTAAGTAATGTATTTTGTAACGTTGTACATCGGGTATAGATGTATGAGTTGTGCTGTATATCATGTGTATGTGTATGCATTTATGGTGTCACACATTGTGTGCAAATGCATGTCTTGTGATGTACATTGTGTACATATATGTGTTTTGTCATGTTGTACACCGGTCGTAGGAGTATGTATGGTATTGTGTTATGGACTAGGTATAGGGGTAGGTGCATGTATCACATGGTGTTGTATGTCATGTGCTATTGTATGTGTGTTTTGCACACTATGGGTATGTGAACATGGTTGTGGAGAAGGAACTAGGTGTTGTCAAGTGTGGTAATTAATCCAGAGTGCATATGGAATAAGGACAAAGGAAAAAGCTAAGGATTGATTAAAGGATAAGTATTGGTATTTTATTTCAAGTTTATTATACATGTGGTTTATGATTATGGTTTATGATGATTACGGGTGATCTATGATTCTATTTTATGATAGTTACATGTGATTTATGATTTTTATCTATGATGGTTATGTTTTGAGCTAACATGATGTGATGTTTTCATACATGTTGATTTTGTCAATGATGCTAGTTTGACTTGTTGTGACAGGAAGTAAATAGGATTGTAAGTGTACCTTATTGACGAGCTACCAATCAGGTATGATTTGAGTTTATTTCAATTTATTTTGAATATAATGGAAATTATCATGTGCTTGGAACAGGAATGCACGAAATTCCTGGTTGGGTGATTGAAATCGAAAGCAAGAATTTGCAACAACAAAAGGAATTGGAATGTGCAGTAGTATGCTAGTAAAGCATTAAGGAACAAGGCCATTGTGGGACACTAGTACCCAATATTGTCCATTGATTTCCATGAGAATGCTATGACCGATAGGATGGTTTTGAGGCAAAGATATGCCTTGGTTTTTGTATCTTCCGATGAGAGGAAGCCTTGCGAAGGGATGGACTACCCGAGATGGGGGTGCTAGCGGAACTTGAAAGGTGAGTGACTACATGGAAGGGGTGACTAGATTTCCCGACGAATTGTGTAGTAGAGAAGGGAAGGTCACAGACAGATTTTTTTTTGTCATTAAATTTTCCAAATGGAATCAGATGCACATTGGGAGTCCACCTTGGAACAATGAGTTGGTAATTGTTCACTGAGATGACAAGTGTTGTAGGATTGTAGTGATGTACATTGATGTAAATTTGACTATGGAAATAGATTCTATAATTACTAGGAAGGAGGTGAATCCTGGTACTACTTTGAGAGTGGAGGTGTGATCCTCTGGATTCCCTTTTTGCGGATGCAGACATCTTATCTTTTTATTTTCTGGTTAATAAAATGTTCATATGTGTATATGTGTGTATTATTGTAAATATTGTATTGAGCTAGTTTATAAAGCTCCATAGACAATATGGTTATTTGACAGTTGAAGCAAATGTGTATGTGCATATGTGGTTGTTGTAAATATCATAATGATTTGTATTATAAATCTCTAGTAAACAGTATGTTTGTCATGTTTTAGAAGGTGGTCATTGTAAATACTACAATGAGCAGTGCCATAAAGCTCCATGGGTAGTATGTTTTGTTTTCAAGTAGTCTTGCTGGTTATAAGTGTGATTGAACTTGGAGGACGTGTTCCCCCAAGGGGGAGGGTTCTGTAATAGACCTGGTGAAAATTCCATGTAAAAATATATAAATACCATGGATGATGGGACATGTATTCCAAGTTGAATGGTGGGCAAGACATTTTCATGGACGTTCATTTTGTCTTTTGTTGCTAAGGAAATTTCCAAAGGCAATGGCTAAGGAATTAAAGAGGTAGAAATGTATTTTGACACATTTATTTATTAAAATAATGGAAATTAGGAGAAAAGGAAGGTGAAAGGTCACAGGTTACATGTGAGTAGGAAATTCAAGGAAAATAATGGAAAATGAAGAAAATAGAGGCTTCATTAATAAAAAGGATTTTGAGGATCATTTGGAAGGCTCTTGGTTAAGACTTGATCAGTTCAGTTTTGGAGCTCTCTCATTATTCTCTCTCTCTCTCATACTCTTGGATACTTATCGTTTCTTGGGGTACTCTTGTATGGTGTGGCATACTTGGAGTTTTGGAGCAAGAAGGCAAAGGAAGAGCAAGAATGCACAGGAGGGCATCGAGATCAGCAACTACAATAGTTTTTCTTGTAGGTATAGAGTTGCATGTATGATTTCCTCATTAGTTTTGACATGCATGACATATGCATGTGGTCTCTTGGTTGTGACTTGTCATTGGCATGGAGTATTTCTAGGATCGATAGTGGATTTCCTATCCTTGCCATTTCCTGGATAGCCATGGTGATTATGGGTTTACTTTTATTGTTGTTTTTTGGTTGGTTCTCATGTTTCCTTAGCTTGGGTTCAACTATTATTTCTTGGAAGCCTTGGTTGGAAAATTCTCTAGAAGCCCTATAATGACTTGGGTTGAGTTACTAATCTTCAAAGCCCTGGTTGGACAAATGCTTTGGAATCCTTGTAACATCTTGGGTTGAGTTACTAGTCCCAGAAGCCTTGGTTGGGAAAATGCTCTGGAAGCCCTTGGTGGGTTGAGTTACTAGTCCTGGAAGCCTTGGTTGGACAAACACTCTCAAAGCAAGGTAAACATTATGGGTTGAGTTACTAGTCCTAGAAGCCTTGGTTGGAAAAATGCTCTAGAGCCTGACGACAGTCGTCGGTTGAGTTACTAGTTCTGGGAGCTCGGTTGCAACAAACGCTCTAGAGCCCTGAAAGGTTGGGACAGAGATCGATCCGGTGATGGTTTTGTGATGTCTGAATGTGAGGTGGAATCATTGTTTTATGGGTTGAGGTGGATGGGCCTTGGAAGTCCTAGACATGTTTTGATTGATGTGTTCTATGAGATCCGACATTATTGCTTGGAATAGGGCACAAGGATGAATGGCTAAAGAGAATTTTGGCTAAGCCATTCTACAATCGGGTGGAACATGGAAGTCCCCTCCCAGGTTTGGATTTTGTGTCAATAATGAAATGTTATTTCTCCTTTTACCTTTATGAGAATTATGATGGATCATATGTGGCTTATATGGCTGTGATTTCATTGGTATTTTTGTCCCTATTATGTTGGTTATGTATGTATTTTATGATAGCAGTTATGTATGGCTACCAACATGTTCTTACTTGTTATTGAATTATCAATGTATCTATGACCTAACAGATGAAATGGAAACTAATGTGGTAAGGAGACAATGCCTCATAAGGAATCCCAGATAAGTATGAGACCCCTATGATCGGATTTGTATTTACAACTGTAGGTTGCATATTTACTAAATGTTTGAAGAAATTTCTGTTACGGTCAGGTTTGGTTAGGTCAAGCCCTTGATAAAGTTTTGTGTTAGATGCTTTTCCTTGGTGTCACTTAATGTCTTGGAGAGTCTACTCAAGTTCTAGGCATTGGTTGGGAGATTATCCCTAAAAGGTGGCTTAAATCTCGTAGTCTCTAGCACACAACTCGTTGATAGAGACTGTAATCTCTCCCTTGCCAGCACTATGGGAGAAACTATAGGTTTATATTCGCACTCATGCCTTATCATGGGAGTGACTCTAGGTCTAATTCATTGAAATGCTAGGTTAACTCAGGTGTTGGGCACCTGGAGTGGTGGATTAACTCCTAGGGGTCCTGAAGCACCTAAGGGATGTTCTTATAGTGTGTTTCCATCGATTCCATTTCCTTAAGGTTACTTAGGAGGTCGAATCATATCATAGTGATTTCTCATCGCATGTTTGCTTGAGCTAGATGATAGCTTGGGTTGATGTGGGAGGAGGGTGTTACAAAAGGGTTGTTCATTTCAACCTGATTCCCTATCCCATATGATTTCTTAAGTAGTCTATTGAAACCTTGTTGGGATTAATTCCTAAGGTGATGCGGCAAAACAAATCCCACCTACGTAGGTGTAAGGGACTAGACCACATACAATTGGATGGAAATTGCACAATAAATTTAATGTGGTGATACGCCATGTGGATCTTCCACGTAACCATGGAATTGTGAAGTAAGGCAACAAAAAATGAGTAAGGATGACATTACAAGGGTGGAGCCCATGTGTGTGCCTATAAAAATGGCGATGGGATCTGTAGGGAAGGGATCCACTAGGAATCCATGTAACCTGAGAAGGTTCTCTCAAGAAGTTTCAACAAGGGACTGCAACAATTTATGATAGGATTTTATTCCTAGGGTGACGTGGTCATAAGTGGGCCCACACCCAAATAAATGGTATATATTATATGAAAGTTATATACTAGGATGATTAAATAGTGGAATGGGAATAGTTTGTAACCTAGTATGAATAGGTTGACAACTAGGGTCATGCTGCCAATTTGTAATGAGGTGGACAAGACTTGGATAGCCATGTTGGTGCCACGTGGCAGGTTAGGTTGATGTGGTATTATCTGATAAACCAATACTTGAATGGCCATATATTTTGATATGGGAGTTGGATTAAGACAAATTTTATGTCATAGAAAGGTCTCAATGAGATTAATTCAACAATTTCATCCATTTTAAGTTTTGAGAAAGTCGAAAATGTGGAAAATTATAGATCCCATTTCCATAACTAGACTTTGGAGGTAAAATCATCAGAGTAACTGCCTGCTTCTTCCCTTCATAGGGGCTAGGGATAGTAGGGGGTATGTTACAGAGTGGTATCATAGATCCAAGTTTAACACTTGGACTGGATGTGCTCTATTGTAGAAGAAATGTGGAAAAAGTTTCGACACTAGACCTTTGGAGATCAAGTAGAGCCTTAAAGCCTTGTGATAAGCATTACAAACTTGATTGTATTTTGGATTGATTATGTATGCTTCTAATGGCCTTGATTATATCATGAGCATATAGCATGGTACTAATGTACATATATGATTTTTATTGTGATGGAGATGTTAACCATGGATGTGATGTTCTAACTTAGCCTTACCATGAAAAGCTCCCAATGAAAAACCAAGGTGATGATTTATATCTTGCACTTATGCATATTTAAAACTAATGTCAATTGTGTGTATGCCAAAAAATGAAGGTTAAAGACCACATGAAAAACATATGGATGGTACAATATAGAACTAAACCAAGCAATGAATAGTAGGATGGTACAATATAGTTTTGGCCATTAAGAACATGGGCATGGAGAAAGATGATTTGAGCAAGGAGGAGAGGCAGATTCTCCTAACCTAATGGATACCGTGAGGCTCTTAAGGTTAGTGATAAGGATATACAATGCCAACAATGAGAGGCTTGTTAGGGACAAAAAAATGCTTGTTAAAGAAAAGAAGAAGTAGGAATAAGTGAATTCAGTCGTATTGTAGAGCCCTTTAGATTTGCAAAGGCAAAGGCAACATGAGTTGGGAGCTAGTCTTAGGGACACGTGGAGGAGGAGTCCCTTAGAACAAGAAGAAATAAAAAAATGGAGTAGATGTAGAAATTATTGTGTAGATCTGAAACTACTCATGAAATTTACTAAAACATAAGACTGAAATCTACTCTACTATTTTGCATAATTCAATTCATGATCGAGAACAAAAATCATAAACATGCAAGAAGAATTATCACACATGCACATAGATTTGTGAATTTTCAGTTCCTACGACAAACATAGAAATACATACACTCCAGCCTACACCATTTAAAATAATATGTTGAAACAAGAAACTAAACAATGGATATATACAACCCAAATGACACAATTGTTTTTGGACAAACGTCCCCAGAAAAACTTGATCTGGGAAAACCGATGCAGTAGATCTGAGGGTTTCTTATTATTAAGTAGAATTATTTATGAATAAAAACTCTAGATGCCTTTTTTTCAATCTAATACAGAAAATATCACTCGACAAAAGAAATTAGTTAGATTAGCTCACTCTACACTGCAAGTCTGGGCTAATCCAACAGTTGAACCAATGAGTTCCCCAACTACTTCTGCATTGCCACTGCAATGGCCTGTGTCAGCCTCTAAGGCACTATTTCACCACTGTTGGGAATTGATTTTATCTTAGGAGCTTATTCCATCCATCCTGGCTTAGAAACCCCAACCTCCTCAGCAAATTCAAACTTGTGCATGAAGGCTCTGCGCTGTTCTATGTGGGCCCTACATGAGCACTTCCTGGCTCTGTGTCACCCTCTCTGCCAATTGTGCTACCTCTTCTGTGTCTCTCTCTACCTCTCTACTGAGTATTCTTAGCTTCGGAGAATATCCTCCATCTAAAAATCTGTTTTCCCCTCTTTGCATGATGACTACGAAATCATTACGCAGCTTCCAGATTCAACAATTAAATCTAAAGGATCAACTCTCTATGTGTTTGTTCCAAGTGACCATCAAGCCTCCTTAAATAATTTTCTTGTTGATATTCAATGACCCATATTAGAAGTTAATCAATGGTTAATATCATTTCTTCTTGATCCCCCCTCTTTGTGTGATAACTACGAAATCACTACACAACTTCTAGCTTCAGCAATTCAATCTAACAGATCAACTTTCTATGTGTTTGTTCCAAGTGACCCTCAAGCCTCCATAATTAATCTTCTCATTGACATTCAACGACCTAGATTAGAATCTAATCAATGGTTAAAATAATTTCTTCTTGATCCTCATCTTCTTCTTGAAGTTACATCCACAGTTAGATTAATACCCATTAAATATTTTAATTTCCTAAGTTTAGACTTAGGGCCCCATTAAAAATAATTAATTATTTTAGTTAAACTTTCTCTGGGTGAAATTTCCCAAAATTCTTTCTGGTTTCTTTGGAATACATGCGCCCAAGCCTCCCTGCAAAATTTGTGACTTATAGCACATCCGATGCTACATGAAATAAACAATCCCTCTTAGCGAGGAATGTGCTCAAGCAAAGACTCCCACTGAAGCATCACCGTGACTTCATAACATTGTCCTCTATGCTACTGATGTATGACATGTTGTCCACCAACTACTTTGTTTCTTCTACAACTGTACTGCTATTAACACTGCCATTGTCAACACTGCATCTGTACTATACCTGCCTCTAAATTTTTGCATTCGTGTTGATGTTGGCACTGCCATTACCAACTATCTCTGCACTGAAAACTGTTGCTACTACTACATCAACAATGGAAAAGCATCCCAAATTACTAAATAGGTGTTCAACATAGATGCGTCTTAATGTTGAAGAACTGACTATTGCTAATCTTATACTATCCCTCTGAAGCCACTATGTTGTTGCTGCTACTGCAGTGTGCCTCCCCACACTATTGCAAATTTGTACTACGCTGCTCATACTAGGTGTTCTAGCAACTCCATCTGTCACTCCAACACTCCTCTACATCATCTGACACTTAGTCCATCCTACTACTATTGATTTGGGCTCCCATAGAAAGGTATTGATCCAAGAGGTGGGCTCCTTAAGGATCATGCCCATCTGTAGCTATTTCGAACTACAACTCAAAATCATCCCACCTCTCTCCTAGAGGTATCTCGATTGTCATAGCGAACTCCTCCTCTTCGATCTTGATGGGTATAGCCTTTAGATCTTGCTTCTCATATTTTTCCTTCTTCCTTAGAGGACACTATGTTGCGTAGTGACCCATTTCACCACACCTAAAGCATTTGATCTTCGAGACATCTATCTTCCACCTCTAGTACTCTTGCTACCCCTTGGATGTAAGGGTTGCATTTTCATCCTACTCTTTGGGATTTGACCCACTACTGTTGCTTCTGTCAAGATTACACATGACCAAGTATCTCCTTGCTTAAGAGTTACCCACATTTCATCCTAATTTGGCAAATTCACCACGCTCAGGGTACTCTAGACAAATACATGCCCATCTTCAAAAATAAAATTGAGGGCCAGTATTATCATCTCGAAACCTTGAGGTGTTGACCCCATAGATGATAAATCATCACGAATATCTTGAAGCTTCGTGAGGAACGTATCAATGCACTCCCCCTTCAACATCAGCATAGATCTCAGTTTTTTCTCTAAGTACATCTTCCCTTGGTTTGAAGATCCTTCATATGAAGTTATCGAGGCATCCTACATCTCCTTAGCAATCCCTTTGCTAGTGATGTGATACAAGAGACTGAGCAATAGAGAGATACAACACAAATGACACAATTATTTTTGGACAAAAATCCCCGGAAAAAGCTAATGCGAGAAAACTGGTGCAACAGATTTGAGCGTTTCTATTATTAAGCCAAATTATTTTTGAATACAAACATTGGATGGCTTGTTGGCAATCCAATATAAAGAACATCACTTGGCAGAATAAATTATTGAGATTACCTCACTCTACACTACAAGTCTTGGCTGATCCGACAGCCTAACCAACAAGTTCCTTGGTTATTTTTGTGTTTCCCCTACGTCAGCATCTAAGACACTACGCCACCTCTGCTATGAATAGATTTTCTCTCAGGAGCTAATGCCATCCCTCTTAGCTCAAAAATGTTAGAGTCTTGAAAAAATTCAGACTTCTTCGTGAAGGCTTTGTGTGGGCCCTGTGTGAGCCCTTCCTGGCTTTGCCTTACCCTCTCTGCCAAATGTGATTCCTCTTTTGTGTGTCTCTCTACCTATTTTTTGATTATTCTTGGCTCCAGAGAAGATCCCTAGCCAAAACTCTCTTTTCCCCTCTCTATGTGATCACTATGAAATCACTGCATTGCTTCTAGCTTCAACAATTCAATCTGACTGATCAACTCTCTGTGTGTCTGTTCCAAATGACCCTCAAGCCTCCTTAAATAATCTTCTCTTTGATATTCAATGACCCATACTAGAAGCTAATGAATAGCTAAGATCATTTCTTCTTGATCCTCATCTTCTTCTAGAAGTTACACCCACAGTTATATTAATACACATTAATTATTTTAATTTCCTAAGTTTATACTTAAGGTCCCATTAAAAACAATTAATTATTTTAATAAAACTGTCTCTAGGTGGAATTTCCCAAAATGATTTCTAGGTTATTTCAAATACATGTTCCCAAGCCTCCTAGAAAAATTTGAGACTTAGAGAACATCCGATGCTACCCGTAATCAACAATATTTATCTATGGGAAAGAAATTTCTCAAAACACCTTCTTATCTGTATTGCATTAATCAAATAATAGAGATGAAATACATATGATTGGTTATGCCTAAGCACAAAATGGAAGTGTATAGTCCATCCCTTTGCCTGACTGACTGAATATGACCAATACTTATCCAATTTTCAAGACCTCCAACCTCCTATTTCCTTACATTGTTCCTTGAGGAAATTAGCCCCTAATATTTAAGAAAATTCCTTCAATTCTATTGTGCAATTCCTCTAGGTTATTTCTCTGAATGCATGCACCAAATGTACACTTTGGAATAGTCTACAAATGATAGTACATTGCCTTGGAATCTCCATATCAACTGTGTAACTTGAATTCTCTACCTGCATGAGCTAATTTAGGTTGATTGATTAGTTATCTCGATGATCACCAAGTGTGGTTGAAGTTACGTTTCCACAACTTGACCTTCCACTAGTTCCTCTAACAGTGAGAACTAGTTTAACTGACCATAACTCAATTTAAGTGAAGTAAATTGCTACGATTGAAATTAACTCAACCTAGGCTTCTATAATTTAGGAATCACTACGCACAACTGAACTTCTTGCCCCTAGCTTGAATTAACTGAGCTAGACTCCTACTTTTAGGAATCAACTTAAGCAAACTAAAATTCAACTCATTGACTCGAATTAAGTTTTCTTAAGTGGAAAGAGCCATGTCACCTCAATTAACTTCTCCAAGTTGTCTAGTGATGTGGAATTCCGAATTTCCTCATTTTGATTGAGGAAAAAATCAAATTTGAGACTTTGTTGCTGCATTTTCAGCACTCCCTCTCAACAAGTAAGAGATTATCAACAACCCCTTTCCTGTACCTATGGAATGAACTACGTGCAACACCTCTCATTGTTGTTGTTGCTACTACAACATCTGCAACTAAGAAGCATCCAAAAAAATGAATCAACTATGTCTGTAATTGTCTACTGGGAAAACTTTGTTGCTGCTAACTCTACTATTGAGCCTCCCCCTCTGCTATTGAAACTCCTCCACACTCCTCAATATATTACTGAAACTGATCCTCCTACTACTGAATATTGTGGGCCTTCGTAGCAAGGTAATTATCCATGAGGAGAACATCACAATGGAACTTTCCCAAATTTCTATAATTCTGCGACTAAGGTTTGAAATGGTCACACCTCACACCTAGAGGTATGGATACATGTGTTCCCTCTACCCACTAAGCTTGAAATGTACCCCTACTGGAGGTCTCTTCTTGAGTGGATGTCTCCACTCTACCTCCTCTTTTCATCTCCATTTGTGGATGCTCCACAACTTCTTGAGGCTCCTTATGAGCTCCATTTTGAGAGGTCTATCATGCTCCCTCTCAACCACCATATCTCTAATCTATGACTTGCTCCATAAGGTTGTGCATGCATCTTCTACCTCAAGTGCATACATGTTCTTGACTTGAGCCTCAATATTCTTCACATGTCCCATGGCTATGTGTCTCAGGAATTATTTTCCATTGTTGAAGATCACATCATACCACGGTCTTGGAAAACTGCAATAGAGATGATATTTTTCTTTAGGCCTATAATTAACATGACATCGTTTAGTCTAAGAGTGGATCGCTACTCCCTCTAAAAGTTGATTGTACCAATCTTAGTCACGTTGTACCTTCCATCATGTCAAAACTCAATTTTCATCTTGAGATATTTCTCCTCCAAGTCACTAAAAAAATTTCTATTCCCCACCATGTGGAAGGAGGTACCACTGTTCAAGTACCACACACTTCCCATCACGGTGCTTTCCATGCATGAAATGAGACTAATTTCAATCTTGAACTATTAAGCCAAAGGTTCACCTATTGCTTCTACTACTTGTTCCTTCTTTATTTCCTTCTTGTGTGGACACTTCATGGCATAGTGCCTAAATTCATGATAGTAAAAGCATTTGATTATGTACAAGTCTTTCTTCTTGCCACTTGGCTAGAATTAGCCTCACTTGGGACTTATTCCCCTTGGCCTTCATTCCTTTTTTAACTAATGCAAATTCCTCTTCTTCTTCTTTGGATGAGGTCCCATCTCTTGTATTCTGCCTTATTTCCTCCTGTACCTAGTCAGACCATAGGTTTTCCCAATTTGGTAGTTTATCCCTCCCATTCACCAAATCCTGGTAGTTGAGCCAGCTCTTGGGAAGGCCTAGAAGGGTTAGGATTACTAAATCATCTTCTGCAACAGTAACACCAAGTTCATCACGACATTGTGTGAACCTGCTCAGGTACTACTCAATAGTCTCATTCTTCTGCATCTTGATATTACGAAGTTTACCGTTAACTACCAACTTCCTGTGGTCACTACTATTCTAGAAAAAACATTTGTTTACTTGCCACATTGCATATTCGGTCTCTTTCCCATGGATATTTGAACCAATATGATCTCGTACTTCCTCCAATATGATTCTCCTCTTCTTGGCTACACACTTCTTCCATTTTGCTAGATCTTGAGTATTAGCTGTTGCTACTTTTAGGATATAAATCGATGAATTCCTTCAATCCATTTTCTTCTAACACTACCTCCATGTTGTCCTTCGAAGAAACATAATTCGAGCTTCCCTCAAGGACATACTAAGTCTTAGTCCATAGAAAGCCATCCTTCTAGCTCTAAGGAATTGATCCTGCAAATACCATCCTCCTGTAATAACAACCTCAAAATTTCTACTCTACTCTGAAACCTACTCTGATACCATGTGGAAATTTCTACAAATCTAGCTCATATACCTTGTATAACTTATTGTTTAGATATTAAATTTCTCATGACACTTACTAAAACACAAGACTAAAATCTACTCTACTATTTATTGGAATTCAATTCACGATGGAGAAGACAAATCATAAACATGTAAGAAGAATCATCACACATGCACATAGATTTAGATAGGGGAAAGAAACTACTCAAAACCCCTTCCTATATGTATTTCATTAATCAAGGAATAGAGATGAAATACGTACGCTTGCTCAAGCCAAAGCAAAACCTGCAAGTGTATAGTCTATCCCTCTGCCTAACTAACAGACTCTGGCCAACACTTAGCTAGTTTTCAAGCCCTCCAAGATCCTATTTTCTTGTGCTTTCCCTTGAGGAAATTAGCCATTATTATATAGGGAATTACATTAATTGGATTGTACAATTCCTTTAGGTTCTTCCTATGACTGCATGAACCACCCGTAAAAATTTGAATAGTCTACAATTAACAGTACACTTCCTTGGGATATCCATGTCAACTAGGTAACTTGAATTCTCTGCATGCATGAGCTAATATAGGTTGATTAATTATTTATTTGGATGATCACTGATTAGGGTTGAAGTTACATTTTCACAAATTGACCTTCCACTAGTTCCTCTAATAGTTAGAATTAGTTTAACTAACCATAACTCAATTTAACTGAATTAAATTGCTACAACTGAAATTAACTCAACCTAGTCTCCAAAAATATAGGAATCACTACACACAAATGAACTTCATGTCCCTAAGTCAATTTTTTTTTTTTTTGTAAATTAAGACTAATTCTATTAAGTAAAAAAATATTGTACAAGAGGATGCATTCCAAAGATGCAGGAAACCGGCAACCAGAAATGATAGGACTATCAACCTCGGTTCCGGAGAAGGAGTTAAGCAAGCAAGGAGCTACAACAAATCACTGGAAGCTTAAGAAGCGTTGAAAGCTACCCTGAAAGGGTAGAGGCTTCAACACGAAGCTTTTTCCCTTTCCTTTTTTTAACTTCAACCCAGCCATTTTGGGGTGGATGGGTGATTACAACTTGAAGATTGGGTTCCTCCATAGGGGAGCCCTCCTTTTCTGAATCTGAGGAGGAGGACAGATGTACACATTTCTGAGCAATGGCTGAGTCGGAGGAAGGCACCAGACCATCGGTGGGAGGGGCCATGAAATGAGGGCCCTGATTCAATTCTTCATCGCTATCTTCATCTTCAGAGCTGGAGGAATCAGAATCCGCGACTGGAGGAGGAGAGCACAGAGCCCATCATTTGGACTTGGGCTTGGAGATGTTGGCCTTATTCTTCTTTGCCAGACGAGATGGGCATGTATTCTACAAATGCCCAGATTGGTGGCAATGGCGGCACCAAAAAGCTGTATTCTCGTAATCCAGTGTCTGGGTCCAGACAAAGTCATTTATCTTGAGATTGATTTGTTCTGGAAAACCTTTACTCAGATCTAACTCCACACATACCCTTGCATATGAGTAGAGACCTTTGGATTCCCGCCATAAATCTCCCTTGAGGAAGCTGCCCAAGGTGTCTCCTATAGATCTGAAGACCCGAGTACTCCAAAGGTGGGCAAGTAAGTTTGGAAGCCGAATCCATACCGGTGTCTTGGTAATGACTGCAGTGGCTGGATCAAAATCTGGGAACCAAGGAGTCAAAAATAGCCCTGCAATGCCCATGAACCAAGGGCCCTCTGCTAAGGCCTTTTCGTAGTGCTTATTTTTATCAAATAGAACAATGAAATAACCTTTCGAACAAAAAAAGATCTTACAGTGATGTGTCCAGTTTGCATGGATCCATGCATATAGATCTTGAGATCGCGGCCATAATCCATTAAATCTGCAAATGATGGCTCTTTCTGCAAAATCTTGAAGATGGGAGGCCAGATCTTCATGTATGAGTTCCATAGAGGGAACTTCTTCAATCTTGTCAACTAAGAAGGATTTAGATTTAAGGGCTTCCAGGGGTTTGGGGTTCTCAGAATGAACTGCGTCCTTGTATGAGAAAGGCCAAGTAGAGGAAGTTTGTCCTGTTGCGCCTCCTCTCAAACGAAGGGTTGCCACCACCAAGCTGTTCCTGGAAATGCTGTAAGAAGAGAGGGGAAGAGGGTCTTCAAGTTGTTTACCTTGAAAGAGAAGTCGCAAAAGGCTTGATGGGATCCCCATTCTGCGCTCTAGATTCAGTTTGAGTTCCTGCACCAGATCTAAAGCACTGACCCATTGCATGATGGTTAAGCCTGAAAGCTGAGAAATTTGGATCTGAAAGGAGGCAGATAAGGGCCTTGACCCCATGCAGATCTCTGGATCTGGCCAAAGCGTGGGCTTTTCTGCCTTCTGGATGGCCAGATCTGGCAGATCTTTGTCAGATCTAAAGCTCAGACTGCGGGGAAGAGGTTCGCATCCCCGGAGCATGAGTTGCTGGGCAAGATTATCGTCATCCGGGCAAGTACCCTCACATTCGTAGCTCATGTATTTCACCATATCATCCTTTCTTGGAGTCTCATTCTTGTGAGCTTTGAGCGCGGCAGCGAGGAGCCTGGGCAAGCGATCCAACTCAGCGGCCTCCACCTGAGGCAGCCAGCTCTCAGGATTCTTGTAGCAGAGAAAGACGTGCCTCGTGTAGAACTAGACGGATCCCACAAGCAACTTCGAGTACATCTCTGGCCTAGCGAAGCCGTGCTCGGCATCGCTGTTGTGGCCACTTGTGTCACTGAGCAACAAAGCATCGTTTTGCAAGCTGCCCGAGGTGCTCCCGATCTGCTGCGCGATTTCCAATAATGCTCCGTCCGGTTCGACGCCCACGGGACTCGAACCGTTGTTGTTGTTGATGAAAGCACCCGAATCGTCCCACCCGCTCGCCATGATCTAAAAGTTGATCTAAATAGAATCGATGAAATTTTCTCCCTAAGTCAAATTAACTGAGCTAGACTCCTATTTTTTAGGAGTTAACTTAAACAAATTTAACCTCAACTCATTAACTTAAATTGAGTGTTCTTAACTGAGTGAAGAGAGCCATGTCACCTTAGTTAACTTCTCCAAGTCGTCTGTTGATGTGGAATTCTAAATATCCTTATTTTGATTAAGGAAACAAATAAAAACTAATACTTTCTTGCTGCATTTTCAATAGTAAGTGGGAGGAGATCTAAAAAAAGATAGAGAATGCGAAGTGAAGACATAGTGAAAGGAGGTACTATACTAGACACTCTAGAGAAGAGGAAAAGAACCCATGAGAAACAGTTTGAAGACACTCATATACAATATTAGCATCATCATGATCATGATAGTAGGGAAAAATAATATGTATCAGAGGAATTTAAGATATATAATACTCCTACATTTGATGGTGAGGTAGGGGAAGCAAAAGATGTCGAAGCATGGCTATTAGAGATTGAAAATTTCTTCAAATGTCATAATTAATTTGAGAATGTGAAAGCAAGGGGTGGCAACCTTTAGCCTGAAAGGTAAGGCTGATATCTAGTGGGAGGATCCAAATAATGTACAAGGCATAAGAGTAGAGGATCTATCATGGAAAGAAGGCGAGGAACACTTCTGGGACAAATACTAATGCAAAGGAGTTCTATGAGCTCAAAATGAGGCATATGTCTCATGATTAGTATGCTATTAAATTCCTTGAGCTACATCCGTATGTGCCCTACCTCAAGTATGGAAATGTAAAATTACATAGATTTATCTGTGGTTTGCCATAATCCTTCAAAGATAGGATCAAACTTGATGAGCCATGAACCATGGAGGATGTGATTAGAAAACTGAAGCACTATTATGAAAAATCTAGTTGTAGGTCAGAGCTTAAGGATGATTTGAATGCCAAAGGTCATTTTGGAATTGGAGGAAAAATACAAGGAAATTTAGGACATTAGCGTGAGAAGAAGGCAAGAAGCTTGACCAACATTGGAGGTAAAAATTAGCAAAAGTTCAACGCAACTCTTGGAGTTTGATTGGCTTAGACCAAAGAAGGGGATGGGTCTTTAACGAAGCTGATAGTATGTTTGAATTGTAGGGAACACCAATTGCATAGAGACTTCCCATAGATATAGAGAAATCAACTAAGGCTTCATACATTGCAACAAGCATAGATAGTGGATGATGTAGCTCAAAACATGTCTAGGACCTATGCAGTTGTGGAAAATAGGCAAGTTGGTCACCTAGCATCAATGGTCAATATGGATGATTAAATGTGGATTCCTTATCCATTTTGTCATTGTTGAAGTAATGTAATTGAATTATAAATAAATTGTACATCACATGAGTTTAATTATTGTGTTTGGCTATAGTAGAGAGACTGAATGAAATTGTGGAGAGGGTTTGGTTGAGCCTTAATCATGAAGTGTTGAGAAACACCAAAACTCATGGGGATTGAGTTGTTGTAACTATTCAATTTTTTTATGCATTTGGTGTTTTTAGACTAATTTTAATACCTGGTTTATTGTTTTTCCTACTGACTTGCACTCATATTGGTCTATTATTTTTACGATTAACTTGTACATGGCCATTCTAACTTTTTTTTGGTTTTGTATCATTATTATGAAATGTTATGAATGTTTCATTCCTTATTTTACCTTCTATATCTTGGGTATTGGGATATTGTTCGGTGTGGAGGTAAGATGATAGATCTCTAAACAAGATTTGAGTGTAATCCAAAGAATAATGTAGATCCAAATGAATCCTAGTATGTGAATAAAGGGTTAGTAGAAGGCAAGAAGGAAGAGTATGAAGAAGGGACAATGAAAATATAGCCATGGGAATAGCATAAAAATGGAGGTTTCCTAAACTTGAAACTACATTACCAACACATATATGCACATAAATGCATCCATGTAATCTGATGCAGTGACATGACAGAGGTATTATTGGTATGATTGGCTTCTGGTGGGAAACCTACATGGTAGTCAAGTTTGCAACCAACAAGAACAAAGGAATTGGATAAAAAATTCCATGGAAATATTTTACGATCATTGATCCCAATCACATGCATGCTTTGCATGGATATAGGAAGTTGTCTTAACCTTGACCTTATGACATAAGTAAATATGTGCTAGGTTCATGAACATGTTAATGTATCAATAACATGTGAAGTATCATTTTGATTGACATACCATTATCAAGAATCATCCTTGTGAAATAATGGTTGGCGATGTTACTAAGCCATATTGTAGGGAATAGCCTCATGGAAGATTTGTTCACGAGGGTATGTTCTGATTTCATTATAACTACCTCTATAACAAATCTCATGAGAAATTGTATGTTGTGATGCAGCACATGATATTTCCCATTATGGGTGAATGAATCTGACTGAAAAGTGGAAAATAGTAGCTTGAAGATAGGAGAGTGATATTGGAGTGCATAACCAAAGCACCAAGAAAACTTCAAAGATCCACTCAAACATGATTAATTTAATGGGTATATAAATCCATTGAGTTATTAGGAAATAAACTGTGTATGTGAAAATTAAATGTGAGTTGTAAGGATAAATCTCACTGTCATTATGCTTGTGTTAATCATCTTTTATTTTCCGTTTAGGAATGAAAACACTGAGGATGGTGTTTGTTAGGTCCCTATAATGCTATTTTAGCCCATAAATTGTTATTTTTGTGCCCCCTAGAAGAACACCATTATTATTGTTGTTCCCTTACATTATTATTGTTATGTAGGCCATAATAATATCTTGATAATTTAAACTCTTATATATACCAAGGAGGTCTGGAATTTTGAATTATCAATATTTATTCATTTATGTGAAGTAAAAAGAAGGTTTTCTCCTTAGATTGGCTTATTATCAAGTTGTTGATCTATATTTTATTATTTTTATATGTTATTGGATCTGAATACATAACATTTGGTATGAGGGATCTTGATCCAAGGGTTTTGCTGCTTCAAACAAGTCATCCAATAATTTTCACCATAATATTTTTTCTATGAAGCTTCATACCTTGAAATTATTTCCAAGTGGAGGTAAATTCTTGATTAACATCTAGTTAAAATTCCAGACCTTGGTTCTCTATACTTGTAGAGATATGATCCAAGGAAGTTAAGGTTTCTGTATTCTCTAAAATTGAGTCTCAAACAAGTGTTCGAGGGAAAATTGTCATAAATTTCTCCTCGAGCATAGAAAGTCATTGAAATTTCATGGAAAATGTTTTTTTTGGGTTTGAGTTTTAGGGTCGAAGATTCAAAAATGACATGTGGCTTCCCATACAAGTTCACTCCACCAAACTAGTCCATAATCAAGTTATCATGGGAGATTTGACATATCTTTATCTAGAAGAATCCAATATCGGTATGATTCACGACGTGCGAAAGAAGACACAGATAACTACCTATGTAAAAAAATTCATACCTTGGGATAAATAAATCACATAGATCCAATAGTTTCAAGGTCTTCCACATTGACAAGATCACAAGCAAGCTCTTAAAAGGTATGTATTTTAATATTTGCATAACTTTTGTTTGAAAAAATAGTTTGAAGTGATTCAAAGAGCCTAGTGAAGCATATATATCGTTAATTGGTTCCAAAATTTCTCCCAAACAAAATTATTCTACACCAATTAAGCCCTCAAAATTATTTACTATGATGCATGAAGAAGAGGAAGAAATGCAAAATGATATATTAAAATTATGAGACAAAGTGCAACAAATTTTTCTCTCACAAAGAGCAACCAAAGATGAATTGAAAGCAATGATGAATGTTTTAAAATTATACATAAAATAAGACACAAAATAGGTCATGGAAGGTTTAAAAGTAGACTTAAACACTGACATAAAAGGGAACATGGAAGGTTTAAAAGCACACATCAAATGTTTGATGGAAGGTTTGACAAAGTTGCTACAAGAAAGGAATTCTAGTGGTGACAAGATACTCCATGGACCTAATGATGAGAACAAAAAAGAAATTGAATAGCGATTTTATAGAATTTAAATTTGGGTTGAATGCCAAGCATATTCCAAAGATTGATATGTTGAGTTTTGATGGCAAGCCTACTGGTAACATGGATACTACAAATGTAGCAGTTCTTTGATCTACATGATGTTCAACACACACAAAAGGTACACATTGAATATTTATATTTAAAACCCAATTGGTTTGTTTTCTATCAATGGCTTTGTTCTCTTAAATCAATTTTCACTTGGAAAATTTTTATGGATGAATTAATTTCACATTATGAAGATACAAAGGGAAATTCCTTCTTTATCCAATCAATGAATCTTAAACAAAACGGTTTAGTTGCAAAGAAAATTGATGATTTCCAAAGATTGAATATTAAGGTAACTAATATTCTAGAGGAGCATCTAATTTATTTCTTCATAGGCAATTCAAAGGATAACATCCAACATGAGGTTCACCTTTAGGAAACTAAGTCATTGGAGAATGCATTCAGGGTGGAAAGAAAATTTGAAAGAAAAATTATGGAAACAATGAGGTATACCACACAAAACCATAAATATGGAAGTGTTTCCTCCTCACCTCCCATAACTTACATGGTTGACACCAAAACAAATAGAGGAAAAAAGTGCAAAATGGCTTTGTTACAGTTGTGATAGAAAATACTGTAAATGTCATATGTGTGTTGAGAATAAATTATTTTACATAGATTGTGAATATGAGGAAGAAAATGAACAACAAACATAAAAAGAAGAATATTTATACCAGGAACCAACCCTAGGGGTTGAAAAACAAGAAATAAAGTTGATCATATCCTGTAATGCATTGGTAAGAATTATCACCCTTGAAACTCTTAGGATAGAAAAAGGTAAGTGTGTTGATTGATTCAAGTAGTATGCATAATTTTATTCATTGTAAGATAGCCAAGGATTTGAATTGCTTTCTATATCCAAAAATAGAGTTTCAAATGATGGTTGCAGGTGGAGGAGCTATAAATTTCTCAAGGAAGTTCCATCATACTAATCTATCTATGGGGGAATATGTATTGTATATTCAAATGCTTGCCATTCCAATGGGTGGTTTTGATATTGTATTATGAGTCCAAAGGTTATAATATTTGAGGATGATAACTTTTAATTTTCAAGAATGTTTTTTGAATTTCGTTTTGGGAGGAAAGGGGATTAAATTAAAGGGTATGATAGGGAAACCTAAGAAGATAATAAACTATAATGGCATGATAAATCTTTTGAAGAAGGAATAATGAGGGCTAATGTTACGAAACTAGCTCACAAAATAGAAGAATAGATAGATCAATGACTTCAAAATAAGCTTCTTCGAGGGGATAACTTCTACACAAATGAAAATTCTTGGATGATACAAATGAAAAAACCTCCTTTATATATATAGGAGCCTAAGGGGTCACAATATAATCAGTGCCGACATAACAATAATATTGTAAGGGTACAACAATAAGAATAGTGGGATTCTATGGGGCACAATAATAATAATATGGGGACTACATTAGCACAACAATACAATAAGGGGGTTGCAATAATAACAATAAGGGGCTACACTAGTAGTATAAGGACCTAACATGCCCCTCTTCTTCAAAAAATGTTGTCCTTAACGCTTTAGTAGTTCTGGATGCTTTTGTATAAAATTCTTATCCTCCCATGTTAAATATTTAGTAGGTAAGTTCTTCCACTTGATGAGATACTCTGAAATTGATCAATTTTGTAGTTGTTGGGTTCTTGTTTCCATGACTACTTTAGGTTCCACTATGATTTTTCCTTGCTCGTCAAGTTTCAGAAATATTGTTTGAAATGGAAGCTTGCTACCTATAACCTTCTTTAAGCATGAGACATGGAAAACTAGATGCACTCAAGAATATGCAAGAAGCTCCAAGTTGTATGCCACAACACCAATGTTTTGCAACACCTTGTAAGGACCATAGTACTTTGGTGATAATTTATTATCCTTCTTAGCTTGCTTGAGGGACATTTTTGCTAAAGCATTATACTACCAGTTAGCCAGAGGTAACCACTTGACCATTGTTTTTTTTTTAGATACAAAGCAATGAATATATCCTTCCAAACATTTGTTCACTTTCTCCATTTGTCCATCTACCTTGAGAGTTTGAGTGGTAATTCATGCCAATGCACTACAAGATATCATCGGATTCATTTCTTCTTTCTCTGAGGTTGGTTCCTGGTGTATATCCTATTCTTTTGATGTTTCTTGATCCTTTTCTTCCTCCTCTTCACAATCTATATAAAATAATTTCTTCTTAGCACACTTATGACCTTTAGTGTATTTTCTATCACAACTGTAACAAAGCCCTTTTTCTTCATTTTCTTCCAATTTTTGTGGTGTCAACCTTGTAGGTTGTGGAAGGATAGGAGAAACAATACTTTGATATTTATAGTTATGAGTGGTATGGTTCCTTGTTGCCATAATTTTTCTTTCAATTTTTCTTACCAACCTTAATGCCTTCTCCAAGGAATCAAGTTCCCAAAGACGAACCTCATGTTGAATATTATCCTTTAAAGTCCCTATGAAGACATCAATCCTCTACTTCTCTGGAATATCATTTATCCTTATATTAAATTTTTGGAAGTCCTCAATGTGCTCTTCCATTGAACCCTTTTGTTTGAGATTTATCAAATGGCTAAAGAATGTGTTTCTCTTTGTAACCTCATAATGTTCTATCATTTCCTCAATGAAAATTGACTAGGTTACAAGTGCTTTATGAGAAGAAAGTCCTCTATACCATACAAACTAATTCGACTCTAAATATAAATATGAAATATGTACCTTTTGTAATAGTTGCACATTATGTAGATCAAAACATTTCTCCATTTGTAGTATCCAAGTTACCTGATCCTTGTCACCCAACTTCCTAATATCACTTTTTCTTTCTTTTAGGAGGTCGATCTTGAAATACCTGTAACTCTGTAATTTTGTATCTCCAAGTTCTGAAATTTTGTTCTATGGTACCTCTCTTAGTCCTCTTTCCAACCCCATATTTATGATAGACATTGGATTCTTCAAAAAAGAGTTATCCGAAATCTCCCCTGATGGCCTGATTATAGTCTGGTTCAGTAGATCCAAATTGTATGAAGTTCCAGTGTCGCATTTTCAACCTTCGTACCTAAAAACGATACCTAACAAACTAAAATCTACCATATTTCTATCACATTTTAAGAAATTTAAATCCTATGCTCGGAGAGAAAGTTATGATCATTTTCCCAAGGTCACCTGTTTGAGATGGAATTCAGGAGCCTGTAAAAACCCTAACTTTCTTGTATCATATCTCCAAAAATATAGCGATGCAAGATCTAAAATTTGGACATGATCATTAATATTTCGTCTCAAATGGGTTCCTTTTTTGAACTTCTAAAGCATTGCATAAAAAGATTTATAGTGAAAATTCCACGAGCACCGCTTTGATGTAGCAAAACCCCAGAATCAAAGCTCTAATACCAAATATTATGAAACCAGCTCAAAAAATAGAAGAATAGGTAGATCAACGACTTCAAAATAAGCCTCTTCAAGGGGGAGACCTCCTTTACATTACACAAATGATCTTTGATGATGCAAATGACAAGACCTCCTTTCTATATATAGGAGTGTAAGGGGTCACAATATATCAAAGCCGACATACCATTAATATTGTAAGGGCACACCAATAACAATACTAGGCTTCTATGGGGCACAACATAAAAATATGGGGACTACATTGGCACAGCGATACAATAAGGGGGTTGCACTAATAATAATAAGGGCCTACACTAGTAATATAGGGACATAACAATGGGTGGTGTTGATGTGGTATTATGAGTCCAATGGTTATAATCTTTGAGGATGATAACTTTAAATTTTCAAGAATTTTTCTTAAAAAGGAAATTGGGGAGGAAAGGGGATTGAATTAAGGGGTATTATAGGGAAACCTGGGAATATAATGAGGGGTAATTTCATAATTATGCTCACTAGATCTTCAAACATCTAAGTCATCCATTTATCAAGATATACAAAGATCCGTTAACAATAATTTCAAGATATGTGAGACTCCCAAAGGTATCCAACCTATTAAAAATCATGATCATGCTATTCACTTGATTCCAGGAAGTGTTCCTCCAAAACATCAAACCCTACGGATATCCCTATGCACATAAGAGTGAAATTGAATGCATGGTTATAGAAGTGCTAGAGGCAAGTATAATTCAACCTAGGAAGATATATTTCTCTTCTCTAGTAGTATTTATGCACAAGAAAGAGGATCATGACATATGTGTCCAGATTATAGAAAGATCAACAAGCTCACTATTAAAGATAAATTTCCCATTCTTGTCATTAATGAGTTGTTGGATCAACTACATGGATCAACGTACTTCACCAAAATGGGTCTTTGTTTAGGACATCATAAAATTAGAACAAAGACAAAAGGAATTCCAAAAACAACATTGAAAATTCGTAAAGGCCATTATGAATTTTTGGTCATGCCTTTTGGATTTACTAATGCACCTTCCACATTTTAAGGTTTGATGAATTTTAGTTTCAATCCCTTCCTTAGAAAATTTGTGTTAGTATTTTTTTGATGATATACTAAGCTACAACAAGTCTTGGAAAGATCATGTTCAACATGTTGACAGGGTGCTCAAACTATGGGAGGAGAAATAATTGTTTGGAAAACCCTCCAATTATTTATTTGGAGTATAGGAAGTGGAATATTTGGGTCATATCTTATCATGTAAGGGTGTTAATGTAGACCCTAAGAAAATTAAATCCACAAAGGAATAGAAAACACCCACAACCTTAAGGCATTTTCATGGATTTCTCAGGTTGACAGGGTATCATCACAAGTTTGTTAAAACTTATGGGAAAATAATAGCACCTCTACCAACATTACTAAAGAAAGGTGCATTTTTTTGAACTATGGAACCATTTAAGGTCTTTGAACATATTAAAGATGCAATGTGTTCTTCTTTGGTATTAGCTACATCATACTTCACAAATACCTTTATTGTGGAATTTGATGCCTTAGTAAATAACATTGGTGCTATTTTAATGCACAAAGGAAAAGCCATTTCTTTTTAAAGTCATACAATGAAGGGAAATAATTAAAAAAAAAATGTTTATGAGAAGGAAATGTTGGCAATACTACATGCCCTGAAGAATTGGTTCCCTTACCTAATGGGAAGACACTTCAAGGTAAAAAAATATCATGATAGTCTAAAATACTTCTTCAAATAAGTATTATCTTTAGAACTGTAGGGAACAATTGCCATAAAGATTATGAATTTGAAATCATATACAAAAAAGGGAAGCAAAATGTTGTTGCATATGCACTCTGAAGAAGGGATGAGGATGTGGAGTAATTTCTTTGTTCAATTTCGATTATCCAACTTAATTACATAACTAAAGCAAGGGATGAATGTAAGAATTATGAAAAATTATGGACACTCATATAAAAGTTCTAACACGATCTTGGTGCATTTGATACATTTATCTTGAAACATGATTGAATGTGGTAAACAAATTTATTATATTTATGTAAGAACTCCCAACTCAAATAAAATGTTATTTTGGGATTTCAAACCTCTCCTATAGGAGAGCACTTAGTATTTTTTTAAAATTACCATAGGGTCAAGAAGGAATCTTTTTTGGATGGCCTTAAATTGGATATTCAAAATTTTGTGGTAGAATGTTCGGTTTTCCAACAAAACAAAGTTGAGACAAGTAAGACCCTAGTTTTCTTAGAACCATTAGCCATTCCAAGTCAGTTTTGGGAGGAGGTATAAATGGATTTTATCATAGGTTTAGCCAAGTTCAAGGGAAAGAGTTTCATCAAGGTGGTAGATGATAGAATTACCAAGTATGCAAACTTTTGTGCACTATCTCATCCTTTCAAAGCTAATATAGTTGCTATTACATTGATGTAAACAAGTCAAATTCTACATGGAATACCATAGATTATTGCAAGTGGTAGAGATCCCATTTTCACTAGAATTTTTTGGACAAAATTATTTTCTTGTCTTGGTACTCAATAGCTCATAACTAATCTTATCATCCTCAATCCGATGGGAAAACTGAGACAGTGAACACATTTTTGGAAGGATATATTTTTTCCTTTGTAAATGATAAATAAACATAATGTGTAAATTGGTTTCCTTTAGTAGAATGGTGGCATAACACTTCCTTCCATACTGCAACAAAAATCTTGCCATTTATGGAACTTTATGGATATCATCCATTTTCCATCATGTCATCTTTAAGAGACAATTCTAAGGTTCAACCATTGGATGATAACACTGATGATCAAAAAATATTTGTCCAACTCTTAAAGGATAGATTGATTATGGTGCAAAATTAGATGAAACAATAAGTAGATCAACATCACAATGCAAGAAGTTTTAAGGTGGGAAATTTTGTATTTATATAGCTACAACCATACAAACAAATATCCCTCAAGAAAACTAAGAAGGATAATAAACTATCACCCAAGTACTATGTCCCTTACTAGGTATTGCAAAAGATTGGTACTATGCCATACAAATTGGAGCTACCTGCATATTTGCTACTACACTCAATTTTCGATGTTTCACGATTAAAGAAGCTTATTGGTGACAAGCTCCTAGTTCAAACTATATTTCCATAACTTGACAGGAAATGAAAAATCATAATTGAGCCTAAAGAAATCATAGAAATAAGAATTTGGTAGCTACGAAATTGATCAATTTCAAAACATCTCATTAAATGGAAGAAATTACCTATTCAAGATTCCACATGGGAGGATAAGTGTTTTATATAGAAGCATCCATAACTACTCAAGCATTGAGGACAACACTTTTTGAAGGAGAGGATAATGATAGGTCCCTTTAACGCTAGTATATCCCTCATATTGTTATTGTTTTGCCCCATAGAAGGCCACTATTGTTATTGTTGTGTCATTCCATTTTTATTTTTATGTAGGTCCTAATTATATTTTGACCTTTTAGACTCCTATATATAAAAAAGAGGTCAAGTCATTTGAATCATCCAATATATTTTCACTTATGTGATATAAAAGGAGGTTTTCCCTCAAACTATCTTATTATCAAGTCATTGATCTACCTTTTCTTATTTTTTTGTTATTTTGATCTGGATACATAACTATGTTCCTCTAAGAGGGTTGGCTATGTGACATCCCCTGTAGGTAAATTACCCTTGTAAACATTGGAAATAATTCCTTGTAATTATATAAACATAAATCAAAATGGCTCAGAGAAAGGGCCACAAAATCCACTACTTTACGAGGAATACTTATTAAGGAAGTTGGTTGTTTTAAATATAAATCATGGGTTGGCTGAGTGGTTTTAATGGGATGTGTTACAACATTAATAACAAGTTGGAAAAAATAAAATGGACCATGCTTCCTTGGAGAAAAGGGAAAGAAAGAAAAGGGAAAAATTTAATGGAGAGTATGGGTTGTACTATCAACAAGGTTGGTCTACATAGACCAATTGAAAAGGGAAGAACTGTCATGGATGAGTTTAAACATGCAAGCATTATTCTCCATCACACTTCACACAATGGGGGACTTAGTTACAACTATCACAAGAAGAGGAGAATGGGGCGGATCATATGGAAATAAAATGCTTGTTCATGATTCATATGCACAAGCAAAGTAAGAATAGGAGGAAAGGAGGATGACAAGATGCTCTTGATAGTCCAACATAGTTGTTAAGAGGGTAAAGAAGATATTAGTACTAAGAGAAATTAGGGAGAGAAATACCTATTGATATCATACTTGAGAAACCCATGAGGCTTGTTAGTTGATAATCATAAAGAAATGGTGATATTCAAGTTGATAAACCTATGAGTCTTCTTGGTTCATAATAATTGAGTAGTGGCTTTGACTTATAAGGCTTGGAAGTCCATTGGAGACTATCTTGGTTGATAGCTTCGAAGAGGTGGAGGCATCCAAGGATATTGGGTTGATAATTCCTAGCAGTAGTTCCATGGGGTTAGCATAAGAACACAAGTGGAATTTCAAATGAGAAGCTACTAGAGAGTGCACTCTTATTCTCTCTCTCTCTCTCTCTCTCTCTCTCTCTCTCTCTCTCTCTTAGGTTTAGATATTGATTTGGGGGTGGAGGTGAGCCTCTAGGTTCCATGTTTTAGCATGTAATGATAGAGATACAATTCTTAGTGTAGTAGATGAAGGGTGGAGGTGGTGGACCTCTAGATTACCTATAAGAAATTGATTGTAGGAAGTAGCTTGTGAGTGGAGGTGGATAGTCCTTTGGAGCCCCTATTTTAGCTAGAAACAATGGTTTAATTCCTCTAGCTCTAGAATCTCACTCAGGTGTGATGGGAGCTTGACCCAAGTTCAAATTTATTTAGCCAAACAAATCCCTACACTACTGGCTCTTTCGGCATAAGCCCATGGAGTGCGGACTGAAGTCTCACCCGAAGTAGGATGGGGAGATTCAGGAACCAAGTTTTTGCACCCTTGAGATGTCTACGGTGTATATTTATTCCAACTATGCTTACCTTTGTGTACTGTTATAACCTTTAATACCATCAAGATCTATTTTAATTGCCTTTCACGCAACCCTAACTAGGGGATGAGATGCTTTCGCACTACTATGGAAACGAACTGCACTATTTCCCCAGACTACAACATGAATCTTACTTATATTCTTATAGATGTTAGTCAACTTCACATAAATAGATATTCTATCTTGTATTCACTTAATCAACACATTCATACATATTTGCGCATCACATAAGCAATAAAGTGCAATCTATATTCAATGTAACAGATGCATCAAAATAGGAAATAAAGCAGAATGGATATGAAACTTCTCTTTATTAATGCCCCGACTGTTCCAGTCTCGACTCACCTTGCACACTCAACTTCATAGCCTTCTCCTACTCTAAGACCCAAAACTAGACTTTACACTTTAGATATGACTCAACTTTTCATCCTTAGATCCGTTCTTTCATTCTTTTTCCTAACTACTTAGAGCCTCGCTCTATTTATACAATCCCATGGTCCACGGACCATGGGTAGATCTCTACAACCAACATTACGATAACAAAATTGAGGGTAGACAACCCTATGACTCTTTTACGAGCTCATGCTCCATGCCCACAAAATGTGGAGTCTTTACATTGAAGTTACTATTTCTTACCAAAATCTAGGCTTTAAGCCCCAAAATTTCCCTTGGGAGTTCCCACACCCAACAGGCCCCCAACACAAACATCTTGACTCAGCCTCGAGTCACTCTATTGGTGCGGATATCTTTGTGTGAAGACCTCCAAATTCTACCTCGATTATTGCAAGATCGGCAGAGCACTGAGCGGTTACCTGTTGTACCTCCTAGACGCACTATTTGAAGACCACTGTAGTTGAACTATTTCCCTGAACTTTTTCCGTTGTTGCTTGTAGCTGCATAAGATTTGCTTCAATGGAGGAAATAACAATGTACACCTCATTAATCCACAGCTTAAGCGTGCCTTCAAAACAACTTCCTTATGTCGAGTAGCATCTACCTATTCCTTGAGTGCTTTCGCCTACTACATCCTCGCGAGCCTTCCTGTAAGGGAAATTGTTTGCATGGTCCCTTTTACTTCATCGTATTTTTGCTATAGCTCATCTGCCTCTATCTCTATGTGCTCTATGTTCGAGTCCTCCTACAGAGTGGTGAGAACCTTCAACAATTGCTCGAATAGCTTTGTGTAGTCTGTCACTACACTATTAACCTTCACTATGGATGTTGTAATCGTGCTGGCACATTGTTCCTTAACTTCTAGTGGAATTGAAGGCTACACCTTCAATTGCAATTCAGCTATCTGAAGATTCAGTTCAAGCTGAGCTTAGCCATCTCTTCCTTTGCCTCACGCACCCTTGTTGCTAGTTTCCTGACGCACGCCTCCACTGGTTCCTCTACTTGGATGGCCAACTTTGGGACCATTTGGCAGGCTTCCTCCACCACCTATATGAGGTGTTTGTTTTGTGCCACTACCTCGTCATGCTACATGCTCAATTGTTCGATGTTGATGCATTGCTCTCTCATTACCTGGAGTGTGTGACCCTCCCTAGCTCGCAGTTCTGCAGTAACTCCATCCTGCAAAACATAGGGCATCTCCCAAGGGAGCGTAGCCATATTTATCTTGATTCCCTTCAGCCCGCTGACCATAGGCCTGTCAGCCTCATTTTCAATAACTAGTCCTCCTTCTGGAAACACGACTGTGTTATTCAACTGGGCACATAGGATCTCCTTGACCATGATCGTGCTTAGTGTGAGGCTAGTTGACACAGTGCCAGCCTGTGGGGTGCGCACTTGCAACTCCTGTATTTGCGCTCGGAGAGCCCCCAACACCATCTGGTGTTCTTTCGCAAACTGCTCGAGGGTCTTCATGGTGACGTCCCTCACTGTCTCCCCAATGTCATGCAGATCCCTTTCGGTGAGGGTGATTAAGTCGAAATAAGTCTCTCAATCCTTCGACTTCTTCTGTGGCCCTACCTTCTCTCTTTGGTGGGGTTGTTTTAGTTGGGTGGATGTTGTCTGTGGGTCCATGCAACCTTGCTCTGTCAGTGTCTCCTATTCGAGAGAAGGCAAATTTTCTCCCTTATGCTCTTCCTCAGCTACCTTTTAGTGTTCTTCCATCAGTTTTGGAGCATCGCATGCCCCCTGGGCCTTAGCTGTTGCTGCTTTGTCCCTACATTTTCATGCCAATTGTGACATATGCAGTTTCACCTCACCCTTTTTCCACTATGTGGTGAACTTTTCTACTTCCACCATGAAGCTGGCTGTAGCACGCCGCTCTGGTGGCCACGACTCAAGGACTACAAAGACGATGTCATCTGTCACCATGTAGGGTAGCTCATGCCATGTCTTCGCGAGGTCCTTTTGTGCCATGATGTAAACGTGATGGAAATCTGCCTTGAACTCTGCAAACTGTTGTAGATGGTGGGCAATAACCATGGTTTTCTATTAATCCCCATTTTGATGTTCATCTCCATCAACACCAAGAATATATTAGTGTCCATTATCCTTTGTGCATCTTGGGTTGCTAATAGTGAAGCGTACTTTGCTACCTCTAGAAGGTCCTACGCGATCATCGGGAACTAGATGTCTTCAAGCAATTTCCATGCCACAAGCACTATGGACAACAACAGCCACGCATAATGAAAAGTCTTCACCTACTCCTGTGCCTCGTGATATTTCTCTAGGAAATATCTGTACATGTAGTTTTCCTAGTTAAACTAGATCCCTTTTGTGCATTGTGCAGCAAGTGAAACCACTAGCTTGGGCACCTCATCTGCGCGACACTTCTGCATAACCTTCCTTGCCAATATCTGCGTCGCAACTTTGACCACAGGGTTGTTGATGCTGGAAATCACGTACCCTCTCTTCTTCTTCTCCAGCTTGAACTTCTTCTTCATGGCCTCCGCAATGGCCAAATCATCACTCTTACCCTCCAAGATGTTCATTGGGTCTTCCCCTTTGCAAGGGAGCTCGGTAATTCTATGAATCAAGTGGTCTATAATGGGGATGGGCTCCTCTAGGCACAAGTACCCATCATGCACCAAGTAAAGCAGCTACCTGATGACAAAAATGGTCACTAGGGCATGATGGTAATGCGACACCCAGAGTAGGTTTAACAATCTTGCCTTTTCTACACCTCTTAGCCACTTACATAGCTCCAATTCTATGACTCCAGTCGGCGCATCTTTCTTTTGGTGCATTCGCTGCATAGTTGCCAAATGTGGGAACTTCTCATGGTCCGTGAGATTCTTGTCTTCAAATTTTGGTATACGCACTTGCCCCAAGTGCTCTCCTTTGAAAATGATGTCATACAGGAGCAACGGAGTTTGTAGATATCTCTTGCTCGGATATAGATCTTTAGGCACCTTTACTTTACCCTTCCACGAAAGAGCATATGCCAGCAGCTTGGTAAGAGGGTCTGCACCCTGGGTGTCAAATTCCATTTCTACATCCTCCTCCTCCTCTACTAGGGTTTCTTTAAATTCTTCCTCCTCATCGGCCTCCAAATTAATAGCCTTCCCCTTTTCTTCCATGGTAAAGTTAGTCCTTAATGGTTCCTAGAGGATACGCGCACTAGTACCATAGCTTGCTTGTCTTTCTTGGGTCTCGATATGAGCGGCGATTTAGGGATTTCTGTGACTATCTTGACACTTTCTAGGACTTCTTATTCTTTAATGTCTTGTGTGGCTTCCTCAATAGACATTATTCCAGTATCCATGGCTTCCTTAGGTGTTGCCATAGTGCTATTCCACAATTTTCTTAACAGCTTGGGTAATTGCTCAAACAAAGAATTTGCCTTCAGAAGATCAAATAGATCTAGGTTCATGAATGTTTGTGTATGCAATATCTCAGTCTTCAAATTGCCAAGTGTTGTTTATTGGACAGCCCTTCGTAATTTATAGTGCCTTTTTAATTTGAATTCGACCGTTCCCCCCACATTTGGTCCATTAATGCTCGATTGGTGGAATATTTTCAAGAATCTAGCCCATGGAGTTCACCTTAAATGCCTGCTGCCCGCTCCATTTTGTCTTAAACCAAGCATCAAATTGTGAATAGTGATTGTGATGGTCACTTTCTAGCTGACCCATGTGGCAGTGCAACTACCCTCATGTTGTTGCGGACCCTATGACACTTCGCTACTATGCACAATCCTGACATTGCACATCTCCTGAGTAGAGTAGTTTATAGTACCTTGCCTCATTTCAGCGGCATGGAGTGCTAAGACTATGCTTTTGTTAGCTAGTTAGATGGTCGAGCCCCCTGTGTACACCTTCAACCGACTGCCATTGACTTTTCTTGCGAATAGTTCTCCATTTAACTTTACCAACTGTATCGCGCCACCATCTGTGATCTCCTTAATAACATATGGTCCTAACCAATGCATTCTAATCTTCCACGGTAATTTATTAAACTTGCTATCATACAACAACACTAAATCATTCACCTTGAAGGTGCGCAACTTAATATGTTGATAATGTCAAGCCTTTTCATGCTTCTTTTGGAATTGTTAATGAAACCCAGCCAAAACTCATTCTTCTTCGAGCTCCTCCAATTGCGCAAGCCTCTCCTCTAAGGAACCATGGTCCATCATACCTGTGAGCGCTACTATGCATATTCTAGGCATAATGTATTCCATAGGAATTACAACTTACACTCCATAGACAAGCCTAAAAGGTGTATGTCTCATCCATTTCTTGCATGTCATCCTATAAGCCCATAATATTGTAGGTACGTGCAGGTCCTAGTGACTTCATTGCACATTGCATACCTTGTTTAACACATTGCATACCTTGTTGAACACTTCCACATGGAGAGCCTTCTGTGTGACTGTTCTTCCTACATAATGTCTCCCAAACATTAAAATCCATTTACACATCCCCCCCCCCCCCCAACATTCTTATTGACCATACACTTCAACACAGAGTTCACATGCATCTGTGTAGGTTGTTTACCATATGCCTGCGGTCACCTGGCTAGATGGTCAAATCATGTGTGCATCATTCCCCTACACTCGTGCCAATCATCAAAGCTCCTTTCGTGCGTACCCCACCACCTCACGGGCGTAGCACCAAGTACCCAGTCCAAGGCCTAGAAGTGTTGCTTTTCCAACCCCTCCCTTTCAAATTTATTCAAGAAGGTATCTACCTCACTTAGACCATCATAAGTAGGTAGGTCTCTTACTTCTATTGATATGCAACATAACGACCTTGTCACCATATTACAATTCTGTGTAGTTACCTCATGTACCAGACTCTACCATCACTCTATCTCCTTGTCTAAATCTAAAGTACGGGAGCTTTCACACTCCCATGCACTCCATCCATCCATGGTAGGATTCACCCAATCCTGGTTTTGTGCTATTATCTTATAGATGTAGTCCAAATCATTATCACTTTCGTAGTCATGCACTGGTTCCATATAGCACGGTCCTTCAGTAGGGTCCAGGGGTATAATTACGCATAGTGACTTCTTTTCAAAAATCATCTTTCACTTTTTTAGATTGATCACCCTGTTCATGTTAGTGGCCCAATAAATTCCTAAGAGCGCGGGGAAGGGATTTCTATCATCAACAATCTCTATCACTTCAAAGTCTACCAGCATGCTCGCTCCCTCAATATCCATGGTTATTCCCTGTAATTGCCCCATGGTTATTATTTTTTGTTGGTTCGCCATTCATAGCTGAATTGGATACCATTGCAGCGCAGGTTACCCCATTTGCTCTGATGTTTTTTTCGGAAGAACATTCGCATCCGATCCTAAATCCAGGATGACTTGATCCATCTCATATTCTCTGAGCTACACAGTTAATCTCATTTCTCTTCCCATTCTTGTCTTATGTTTTTCGATCATCCTGACTATGCGTGGTTCTCCTTGCACAGTCCCAGCACATCTGTTAATGATTTCCTGTAACCCTTTTACCACCTTACTGTCACACAGTAGTTTCATACATATTTCCAGGAACATTGTGAGCATAGATGGGTCCATCTCCAGCTCCAGTTTATCTTTGCTTCCAGAAATGGAGGCATCCGCAAAGTTCTTCTTGGCTTCAATGAAGGTTTCCTGATTGCATTCCAAGTTAAACTATACTTCTTTCGCTGGAGCTTTGCAAACCCAAGTACTATATTTTGGTTTTTTTCCTTTGTCATCTCCCATCGAGATTCCACTTCAAAGCACAATGTTTACATTTAGATCATTCTCACACATCTTAGACCTCATCATCTATGAGTTCTAAGTCGGGGGAGGCAGTAGTGCTCCTTTGTTGCGTATCATAACTATTAGTGTAGGACAATATTTTGTCTCATGATCAAAAAGGTTGCAATACAAACACGACGGGCACGTTGGATTGGTGCAATCGTGGACATAATGTCTTGGCCCTTTGCAATTGTAGCATATCAACTGTTTGCGACCTCTTCCAAGTCCTCCTCCACCTTAGCCTCGTCTGTGCCCTTGAAATCCTGTTCACGGCGGTATTTCAACCTAAACTCTATAGGTGGGAGTTTTATCCATCATTGATTCATAGAATCTACAATTTCTCTCATCATGTCCCACTGACCTACAAAAGTTGCAGAACAACTATTGCAAATTTTGCATATACTTCTGTAACAAGTGACAATTGTTCATGGCATGTTTTCCTGATATTTGATAGATCACACACCACAAAGTAGGTGCCATGCTAGGCCCTTCTTGCACTTCCAGTCTTAAGGGCATCAGTCCTCCTCCTGCGAGGTAATTTAAAAAAAATGAGTAGTGGTCCTTGTCATGACCCTGACTCTTGGATTTTAGGAACCATACCTCTTCACACACTTCTGGTCAAGCTGTCCTATCCTATTTCAAAATCTGCATCTCAAGGCATAAATTCTTCAGCTATGCATGGGTCTAATGAACTCCTAAGTTAGGATCCTACCTCGTGGTCTCATGTAGCCTCATAGCAATCTCTAAGGCCTACGCATGAGTCGTTATCTTCTACTGTGATAGCACACTTCTTAAATGTGGTAGTAGAAAAGCTACAAACCATTCATGATGTTGTCCATTTTTTAGATTCATATTAGCTTCACGAATCGTAAATTTCAACCTCTGATTCAGCTCCCAAGGAGTATCGCCTGGTAGCATTGTGTTCTCTTTGAATCCAATGATCGAATGTGCTTCAGACTTCAGCCCACTAAATTCTTTGTTTAGCACTACTTGGATTTCCATGATTTTTGCATTTGGATTATCATTGGAGTTCTTAATGTACTAGATTAGTGCATGGTCCTGCAGGGTGCTAACCAATGTCACCTTCTTTATGTTGTCATTTGTAACTCCTTATGCTTCCCATATAGCCCTTACCATGAACCAAAATTGGTCCAAATCCTCATTTCCCAACCCTTTGAACATAGGCAACTTCACTGTGCTTTCCATATTGAATCGTGGTGGTGGAGGAGGTGGTATGGGTGAAAATGGAGGTGATGGTGGTGAAGCTAGTGGCAGTGTGGGTGGAAGTGGTATTCACAAGATTCTTTGCCTTATCAGATGGATCACACATCGCGGTGAGACCTTGGCAAGCTCTTTCTTGTCCCCTCACAGAGATGAAATCAAGGGGCTAGTTTATGGTCCCTTACTTCCTTCATTCCGATAATCTTTTCCACTTCACGTAGCCCCAAACATCAAGGTAACTACATAACCCTCTTTTCGCACAATAGCATTTTAATCCAAGTATTCAAAGACTTTACGTACTTACCTCGCGGTCCTTTGAGAAAGCATTACTCTACCTCGTTGTAGCTAACTAAGGTTTGAACCATGAACTCAGTAATGAATCCTCCTATAATATGATCGAGTTAATGGTCAACAACGTGCATGATCTTATCCTCTGATGCTTCCAACCTTTGCACTAACTCTGGGGTCCACACTATATGATCGTCAAGTTTCCATCTCCCTTGGCTATATGCTAGCTTCGCGATTCACTCGTATAACTGAGTAGGGAAGGATGAGAAGAAGATTTGATGGATCTTTTTGTATAGGTAGCAGTCTAACTACTCTTATTTTGATAGTCACAGGTTCCTATTCTCCTGCACTCTGAACTTATGAATTCTTCTATCCAACCAGCCTTCAATTTTCTTCTTAGTTGGATTCCATTGATACAACATCAGACGTATCCATGTATATTGTGGTCCTGGCAATAGAACCATTTGTTGGCTTGAGGGGGGCCTAACCGAGGTTCAAATTTATTTAGCCAAACAAATCCCTACACTACTGGGTAGTGAACTACACTATTTCCCCAAACTACACCGTGAATCTTACTTATCTTCTTACAGATGTTAGTCAACTTCGCATGAGAAGATATTATATCTTGTATTCACTTAATCAACATGTTCATACATATTCACGCATCATATAAGCATTAAAAGTGTAATGTATATTCAATGTAACAGATGCATAAAACAGGAAATAAATACGTAGAATGGATATGAAACTTCTCTTTATTAATGCTCCAATTGTCATAGACTCGACTCACCTTACACACTCAGTTGTAGGGGTCTGTGCACTCAATTGTGAACTACTAGGCCTTTGCACACTTAGCTGTAGAGCCTTCTCCTACTCTATGACCCAAAACTAGACTTTACACTTCGGATATGACTCAACTCTTCATCCTTAGATCCATTCTTTCATTCTTTTTGCTAACTACTTAGAGCCTCACTCTCTTTAGATAATCCCATGGTCCATGGACCATGGGTAGATCTCTACAGCCGACATTACAATAAAAAAGTTGAATGTGGACAACCCTATGACTCTTTTACAAGCTACACACTCCATGCCCACAAAATGCAGAATCTTTACATTGGAGTTACTATTTTTGACAAAAATCTAGGCTCTAAGCCCCAAAACTTCCCTTGGGGGATCTTGTGCCCAACATGCAGGAAGTAGTTTGTGAGTGGAGGTGGATAGTCCATTGGAGTCCTTGTTTTAGCTAGAAACATTGGTTTAATTCCTCAAGATCTAGAATCTGGCTCAGGTGTGATAACTGAAAGAAATGATTGGTTGCAGTGTGTCTAAGGTTAGGTGGAGATTTTAAGTCCCAATTGTAGTTGTTGAGAATATTTAAATAATATAAATATAATTAAGCATTTGTGCATTACTTTTTAATCATATGTTTAATGTGATGGTTCAAAGCCTATTTTTGTGTCAATCCAATGTAGCAGTTAAATGCTTTTAATATGACATGGAATTGCTTTTATACCTGTCAAAGGAATGTTGCATTCCTATGTAAATCCTTCGTAAATGAATGAATCTGTGCATGTGTTCATGGTTTCGCTTTCATGTTTACTATTAGTATTAGTGGCATGTAGATTCCTAATCTATTGTGAGCTTGATGTTTATCCAATGTGCCTTAGAAAAAATGAATGAACATTTTGTTTTTAAAGGCATGGATATCGAATGTTGTATATTCATGTGTTAAGTGAGCATCATCCTAGTCTAAATGGCTTGTTTGCAAGGAATGTGTGAATCTCATAAGTTCTCAATTTAGAACTGTGGCCCACGTGCATAACTATTGAATAGGTGGGTGAACATTTTCAATCATTATAATCTGTTAAAAGAATGGCTAGTGGGTTTCGTTTCTAAACTCTAAGCCCGGGAAGACTAAATATTTTGCATACATTAATGTGTTGGTTTAATTCCTATGTTATTGTTGATGAATGTTAAAATTTTTATGTGAATAAGTAATCCTATATGTTTTGCAAATGATGCGGTATGGTTGATCACCAAAGGTTGATATATTAATGTTTTCTCATGCTCTAGAGTCTAGAGGAGATAGAGAAATATCTATTAATCAAATGGATTCTTGCATTAAAATGATTTTGCTATTAGTATCACATTTACCCATAGGCTTAAATATGTGTGTGTGTGTGTGTGTAAATAGGCTAGGTGAAATCCCTTATAAGCTTAGGAGGGAGAGCGTTAATGCTAAGTATGCACGTACATCCAAATATCCAGATGGATATCTCTAAGAGATTTATCTCTATATGAGCATAAACATATCGAATGAGTTGGGGTTGAGTCATGAAACATTAAGGGCCCAACCTTTGTGTTGTAATAGGCCCATGTGATATGGTTCCATGACCAAGAAATGAGTGTTAGAAAGAACACACCATATATATATGCTTATGCTATGGGGACCAAAAGTTTAGGGCCTGGAGGAGGTAAAAGATAGATGACCTATATGCCATATAGCCAGGTTCCATGTCCATGGGTGTAGGCATGAGAGATATTAGCTATCAAAATTTAATGAGTGTTAGTTTCATCGACATGTCTTGTGGGTTTCACCTAAGGTAATTCAATGGGAGATGGGCACAATATTGTTGAGGTTAAAATTTTAGGAAGGCATGGTTGGGTGGGTCCAGTGGATATGTAATTGGCATATTGATGTAGAGGACTAGGCAAGACCCACACCAAGTGTGATAGGTGATATGGCCTCAAGGCCATGTGGTAAGTGGAGAGCAAGACAAATCACAACTGAATTTGGGGATTTGGCGAGGCCGACTAACCAGTGAATGAGTGACATGTTGCATAGCCAGAGAGAATCCATGTGGAGGGTGACCTCACCATGACAAAATGGGTCGCTGACATCATATTGAAACCCTATCTCCATACATTTATTATTGATTCAGGCTTAATCTTGCTGGGATTTAATTCCTTAGGTGATGTGGTGTGGTGAAACTCACTTGAACATGTGTAAGGGACTAGACCACACACAATTGGTTGGAACCCATGTAGCAGAGTTCACATGGTGATATGCCATGTGGAGCATCCACCTAACCCTAGCAGATGTAAACAGAGGTGGAGTAGAACAGACCAAGACAATGTGGCAAGGGTGGAGCTCATTTACGCAATTGTAGTAATGATGATGGATCACGTTGGTAAGTGATCCACCGGGGATTTGCTTAACAACGAAAGGTTATACCCAAAATTTTCAACGAGGGACTACAAGGATTTCTACTGGGATTTTATTCCTGGGGTGATATGGCCATCGGGGGCTCACACTTGTAGACATGGTAAATATTATATTAAGGTTATATGTTGGGTTGGTTAAACCATGGAATGGGAATTATACATAACCTAGTATGAATGGGTTGGAAGCTAGGCTCATGTTTCCAATTGTCGATGATGTGGACATGACTTGGATAACCACATGGGTGTCATGTGGCAAGTATCCTAGAACAACTGTGTCTTCTGATCTGGAAGTTGAATTGAAAGAAATTTTAATCACTGGAAATGTCTCAATGATTTCAATGTGACAATGTAATCCATTTGAAGTTTTGAAAAAGTTGAAAAAGGTCGAAAAATTTAGACCCTGTTTCCATAACTAGACTTTGGAGGTCATTTCATCAAAGTAACTACCTCCTTCTACCTTTAGTAGGCGCTAGGGATAGTAGGGGTTATGTTACAAATTGGTATCAAATCTTCAACGTTCAAAATGTGTACTGGATTGGCTCTATCTCAAAAGAAATGTTGAAACAGGTTCAACGCTAGAGCTTGGATATCAAGTAAAGCCTTAAAGACTTGCGATAAGCATTAGAAACCTAATTGTATTTTGGATTGATTATTTATGTTGTTGGTGAGATTGATTGTGTCATGGGAATATACATACTAATGCTTGGATATGATTTTATATTATCATGGAGATGCCAACATTGGATGCAATGTTCCAACTAGCCTTACAAAAGCAAACTGCTAATTACAAACTAAGGTGATGATATATATCGTGCACTTATGTCTATTTAAAAATAATGGTTATGTGTGTGTATGACAACATGAAGTTCAAAGGTAGCATGAGAAACAAAGTATCTTATAATATATAAATGAAGGACTAAGGAATGAAAATAAGGATGGTACACTATATTTCTGACTAGTCGCAACACGGTAGGGAGAAATATTAGTTGAAAAAGGAGGAGGGGAAGATTCTCCTAACTTAATGGATACCATGAGGAGCTTAAAGGTAGATATAAGGAGCTAAAAGGATGGAATGAGAGGCCGGAAGAAGTTAATGCAGTCGTATTGTAAAGACTTTTAATTTTACAAAGGGAAAGGAAACATGAGTTGGGAGATAGTCACAAGGATAGGCAATCTACCTTAGAACAAGATGAAGGAAAAAATGAAGTAGATGAAAGTAGATCCAAGAAAAGATAGAGATTTCCAAGTGAAGATACGATGAAAGGAGGTACTCTACTAGACACTCTAGAGAAAAGGACCAACACCCATGAGAAACAACTTGAAGACACTTGTAGAAGGCATTACCATCATCATCATTGTAATAGAAGGAGGTAAAAATAATTTGCACTAGAGGAATTTAAGAAATCTAAGCCCCATAAATTTGATGGTGAAGTAAAGGACATAGAAGATGTCAAAGCATGGATAGTAGGGATGAAAAATTTCTATAGAGTTCATAACCACTTTGAGAATATGAAATAAGGAGTGGAAACCTTCATTCTAAAAGGAAAGGCTAATATCTAATGGGAGGACGTAAAGAATATACAAGTCATAAGAGAAGATGATATATAATGGAAATAATTTGAGGTACACTTCAAGGACAAATAACTATCTAAAATATATTTTAACAACAAGGAAAAGGAGTTTTAAAAGCTCAAAATGGAGCAAATGTATCATGATGAGCATGTTACTAAATTTCTAGAGCTGCTTTGGTATATGTTCTACCTCGACAAGGAAAAGGTAGAATTCCAAATATTTATTATTGGGCCACCATAGTCCTTCAAAGAAACGATTGAATTTGATGAGCCATGGACCTTGGAGGATGCAGTCAGAAAGCTAAAGAACTCCTATGAACAATATAGATATAGGCCAAAGCTTAAGGTCGATTTGAATGCCAAAGGATGTTTTGGAATTGGAGGAGAAATAAAAGGAAATTTAGGACATCAACTTGGGAAGAAGGCAAAAATATTCACTACCATTAGAGGTAAAACTTAGCAGAATTTCAAATCTCATGGAGGTTGGGTTACTTAGGCCAAAGGAGGGGATGGGGATGAAGCCCATAGTATGCTAAAAATGTGGGGAAAACTATTTGTGCAGAGACTACCCCAAATATAGAGAAGTTATTCATGGCTGCATATTGTGCAAGAAATATAGACAATGGAGGATATAGCTTGAAACGTTCCTAGGACCTATTTGGACATGGAAAATAAGAAAGTTGGTCACCTCACACAAATGGTCGAGATCACTAATTAGATATGGACTACATATCCATTTTGTTTCTTTTCAATCAATGTAATTGAATTGTAAATAAATTATAGAGAGGTTGATTTTAATTGTTGTGGTTGGTTATAGTAGATAGACTAAATGAAATCATGGAGAGGGTTCCGTTGAGCCTTACTCATGAAGCGTTGATAACTGTCATAACTCATGGGGATTGGTTTATTGTAACTATTGAATGCTTTTATGCATTTGGCATTTTCAGACTCATTTTAATACTTAATCTATTTTTTTTCCCATTGACTTGCGCTCATATTGGGTCTATTATTTCTACCATTGACTTGGGCATGCCCATGCTACCTTTTCTATAACATTGAATCATTTTTACAAACTGGTATGAATAATTCATTTTCCTTCCTTTTCGTTCTACGTATTGGATTTTGGGAATATTTTTGGGTGTGGAGGTAAGACGACGGAGCTCTATTCGCCACCCCAACAAACTCCACTTACATTCTTTGAATGGAATGGGTCCCACGTTTTATGTTTCTTGTTTATTTTAGATTTGTTACTTTTCTTTACAAATATGGAATGATGACTCATTTCATTTTCAAGCATGTATTTTATTTCAATATGATTATTATGCTAGTTTTGCTTATACTTTTAAATAATCATCTTTTCATTGGCTCTATGATTTTGGCGATGATCTCCAAGGAACTTGGAGAAAGTCCTAAATATTAACATCTACGGATTCATGTATGTCTTTTGCTACTTGGATAATGCAGCGTCATCCTTACGTAATTATAGACATCACTTTATTTTTGTTTTTATGAGAAAACTTAATAACATTGTAGATCTATTTCGTAAATTTTGCATAAATATCAAGTTTTTTCAATACTACTCTTACATATTTCATTTTCCCTAATTATGGACTGAACTTTTTCTTATGAAATGGTGATTCTATATGTTATACGGTTTTGAAATATGAATGGATTAAGAATTTATTTTGAACTTTATTACAATATGTGACAATGGTTTTCATATTCCATATTATATTAAAAGGGTCTGACCCTAAATTATTGAAAATCACCTAGTGTTATTAATGACCATACTTATGTTTTGGTGGATGTTATTATGGTCAAAGGAGGTATAACTGAACATTACGTACAATGGATTTTTTCATAATTAACTTTGTAATGGGAAAATAGTTATACACTTGTGCGATGGATAGGTTATAATCTGTACAATAAACACTTGGGACAACAACAGATCATGTATCTCCGTGTGTCAGGGTATGGTTTCAAATGAATGACGGGTTTGTATGATGACATGGTAATGCTTGTCTAAATTGGCATGTGTATGTTTAAAAAAGGTACACTTGTCATGTGATCAAAAGGTCTCAAGCCTTGTCATTTACCATTGATATGAATTAATATCTAGTATTATCAGTAATGGCATCTAGAGATTCATTTCAAAACTCAGGGTTCTATTCCCACCTACTATGCATTCAAGTTTGGAGTTTTCACCTATGAATTTCACTATGTGAGATTACAGTTTATTCATTTAAAACCTACCTGTCTTGTACGACCTTCCTTATGCATGAAAACATCATTGATTCCTCTCAAATATATTTCAATGGCCCCTATGGTTAGCAAAAAACTTCTCGGAGGAGAAATTATTGAGGTTTATGATGAGTACCTCGCTCTGTTCTAGGAAGTCCAATGGTGGACTTTTATTTATATTTTCTAGGGCCATAATGAGGATACAATTAATGTCTTTTACTCCACTTTTAATAATAAAGAAGCTGAATTTGGAGACATATAAATGTTGGTTGATAAAAGATTCATTGTTGAGGCAACAACACTTTCCACTGAGGCTGAAAATTGGTCATAGAACTACCTGATGCATGACATTCCCTGACAAGAATTTCTGGTCTCAAAGGATGCCCTCATGTGTTTCACAACATGGACTAAACACCTATCATGTATCCTTATCTCTGGCAATGTGATCATTGACTAACACCTACAAGTTTTGGTCTAACGACAGTCATGATTCCCAACAAGTTGTATCATAGCGTAGGTCACGATTTCGATAAACACCTGACTGGCGTTGGGGGGGAGATTGTTGGACATTGGATAAAATAACACTCCCCATCTGTTTCATGACATGGACTAACTTCCTCTAATGGATCTTTATCTCGAGTGATGTGATCGTTGACTAACACCTACAAGTTCTGGTCTAATGAAAATCGTGATTCCCAACAACCTACAGTTTAAAATATATGCATGTTCACTTCCTCAAATAGAAATGGATGGATTTACTTAACTTCATTAGGCATTTCATTACCTACGAGGGTAGATATGGCCTTTTTTTTGTATCATATACATCTCTTGATGTTATTTCTATGTTTTAAGTTGGACTTACCATTCTGTTGGCATAAGATCCTTTCAAAAAAGGTTAATTTTAATCAACGAGACCACAAAAACCTTGAGTGTATCTTGTTTCACCATGGCTTAATATGTATTCTTGTCAAATATCATTTAGCCAAAAATGGGGTTTTCTAGGATTTGTTCCTTCATCAGAATGGTTTTACGAAACCCTCATACTAGTGACAGAGAATTAATCCCTCCTATGGTTTCACTTAGTTCTTGAGAAACTATTCTAGAACCATATGTGTCTCATGCCCATGATATTTTGGGCCCTAATAACCTTTATCATTCATATGAATTAGATTTATATGAGGAAAAAAAGCGTAAAACCCCCAGTTCTCTACCTACTTGTGTAACTCATAGCATGAAAAAGAAAGTAGTGTTTTATCATGTTGAGTTGTAACCTAAATTTAGGGATGATATCGAGCCAAGTGTGTTGGAATATACTAGAAATTCTTGACTTGCACAAAAGAAATATAATAGTCAATCTAGTCCAGACAGTCAATATTAGATTAAAGTAAATTGACAAATCCTAAAGTAGTTTGGGCCCAACAAAATAGAGGTAAAATGGTCCTTACCATAGATGTTTATGTCGATGTCAACTCTCCCAAGGAACTCATGTTGAAAAAGAGAAAACCCTAGTCTGATCCCAACAGTAAATTTGTCAATGATAATGTTCATGCTTAGGTTGATGATAACAAATGGTAATGACCAATGCCAATACAAGGCCAATATTGATAAATTTGTGAAAAGCATGTAGTGATAGCAAAAATTCTCAGTTATAGTTCCTTTCCTTGAGTGTAGGATCCACCAAATTCAACAGGAACAAAACCAACTCAAGATGTTGAACAAAATTAGGGCTAATCAAGGTGATAATAAAGCTTCTGGATTAGAAGAGAAAACAAAGTCATTGGACACCCAAATAATTATTAACTCTATTGATGCTAATGTTGTCATTACATTAGATTCTTAAAGTCAAAATTCTGCTAAATAACATATTGTCAGTAATCTATTTTCAAGGTATGCTTAGATATTTTATTTTGTTTATCGTTTTTCAAGGAAGCTACAAAATATTAGATTTTATAGCCACCTTATTTTAATAATATGGTTGATTCTGGATTTTAGGCATCTGTGGTTCATTTCTTTTGAACTTAGTCTCGGAGTATCCATAGTAGAAACCATAATTCTGTCAACGTTTCAAATCCCAACAGGGATCCATCATCAAGACCAATCTGAGTGATGATAGAAGAAGAGCTTTGTGAAAGGATAAATAGTTAAAGAAATACTTTTATTGAAAGTGAGCTAATAACTTTATTTTCATTTTAATTTTAATTTTATTTATCATTTTTATTAATTAATAGTTGATTATATCAAATAGTATAAATTATTATTATTATTATTATTATTATTATTATATTATTATTTATTTGTTAATATTATATTAATATCATTACAGTATAATAAAATAATTTTAATTTATAATGATAATAATTAACTATCATCATTATTTTATTCTTATTTAATAAGACTTAATTGTTAATAATACTGTTTAAATTTTTTATTTTTGTTTATTATGGAAAATAATTCATAATAATAATTATTAATTTATTAGATAGTAATTATTTTATTCTATTCTATTTTAATTTTATTATATTTTTTTCATATATTGAAATGACATAAGTAGATTTGCTTGTCATACTACTATGTACCCTTCAATGATATGCGAGGAAGACAACGAGAGCTCTGGTTCTAGGGTTTAACTAAGTGAGTGACAGAGGTCAACAAGCACCCATGGAGACACAGGGAGGAGGGAACTCCACGCCCTCCTACAGTAATATGGTTGCAAACAGAGGAAGAGGGGGGGAAAATAACAAACCTCCACAACCCTTGGAGGTCAAGGCAAAAAACAATGAAACTCAGAAGGCCGAAGGCAGCAAAACCCATGCAGATCAAGGGGCCCACAAAGAAGACTGTCAGGAGGAGAAAGAGGAGGAAAAAAGTTAGGGATCAAAGAATAGAGCTAAGATGGCACCCTATAAACCCAAGACCATAACTAAACCTCAAGTTATTCTAAATTATCTAGCTCTGCAAGCACACAGGGATCACATGGCAAACTATGCCATCAGATGCAAATTTATGGGAATCCGACCATCAGAGAAAGCGTTGTACACCTGGATAAAATACAACTGGAAACCAAAGGGGGAGTTAAATATACATCTTGGATCCAAAGGTTTTTTTACTGTGGTGTTTACAAACATGGAAGACATAGACAAGATCTTTGAAGGAGGGTCATACTTCTTTGTAGCTGATGGTCTCTATATGCAGCCATGGACGATGAACTTTGTGCCAGAACGAGAAACCTTCACTTCGGTACCAATATGGATTCAAATATACTCCTTACCTTTAGATTACTAGATGCCAAAGTCTTTAAAAGCTATAGGCAATAAATTAGGTCATTTCTTAAAAAAATTTGAGGCAACTCTATGGGGAAAATATACATCCTATGCCCGAATATGTGTGGAGATGGATCTATCAGGAGCCCTTCCAGATGAGGTCATTCTAGAAGTCTATGACGATGAATGGGTTCAAACGGTGGACTATGAACATATCCCATTCAGATGTCACAAATGTCATGAGCATGGGAATCTATCCAGAGATTGTCCTCTTAATAGAAGGGAGGAAAACCTAAATACCAACAAAGGGAAAGACCAGACATGTTTCACCAAAGTAGGAGGAAAAGGAAAAGGAGGGGGAAGGAAGACACGAAAGAACCCTATGGTGAATGATAAAACAAAAAGTTACAACAATTTTGAGATCTTAGGAGAAAAGGAAGCAGAAGGAGGGGATCAAGAGAGTACAGAGAATTAGACAGCAAGGGGGGAAGAAAAAGAGACCAGCATGGAGTTCACTCAGGAATAGAATGAACACACGACAAACCCTTTGAGTACAATGGAAATAGAAAAAGAGGATGACTCAAAGTGAAAGTGGTACAGAGGATCAAGATTTATAGGAGATCTTGGAAAGGGAGAACCTAGAGCTGGAAAAGTTTCTAGAATAGGGAGGAAACCTGGGAATAAACTCCATCCCCCAGGAGGATGTGGACAAGGTCCAACAGATATTCCTTAACAAGTCACATCAAATAGTTGCAGGAGTCAAAAGAGGACATGACAACTAGGAAAGCAAAGGGACTTCCTCAATACGATTAATAACAAGAAAACTAACAAAGTATCCAGGCAAGAGGAGGGGAAGAAAAAGACAGAAATAACTACTACTGGAGTGTGGCAAACTCATGATTGACCTAGGAATGATGAAATACCTTTCCAGTTACTCCTTTAGAACCCCTCCTCAATGAAAATCATAACCTGGAACATTAGAGGACTAGGGAGTAGAAGAAAACAGAGGAATCTAGGTAAAAGGATCAAAGAGGAAAAACCTGACATATTATTCATACAGGAAACAAAATGCCTAGTGGAGAGGATCTACAAAAAACATAGCAAATCGGTAAATATATATGAATACCTTGAAGTTAAGGAAAATAATTTTGTTGGTGGCATTCTCGCTCTATGGGATCCACAGAAATTTGGTGTGATTGATGCATAGGCCTCTAGACATCACATTTCTCTGATTTTCCAATGAGTGGGTGACAAAAAATGTTACATGATCACCAATGTCTATGGTCCATAGCCAATGGAGGACAAAATTCAGCTCCTCACAACACTCGAGGATATGGAGAAGAGATGCCCAACTCTACCCTGGATTCTTGGAGGTGATTTTAACATAACAAAATCACTCATGGAGAAGCAAGGATGAACTAAATACTTGGTAGAGACTTAGTTTCCTTCCAGAAATTCATCACCAATATGAAATTGGTTGATATGGAAACAAGCAATGGAATCTTCACTTGGAATAACAAAAGAGTGGGCCCTACTAGGTGACCTCAAAATTGGACAGATTTATGGTTTCATAGGAACTTCTTCTCAGGGGAAGCAACATTACTACACTCATACTACCTTTTGGGGGTTCAGATCACTAGCCTATCCAATTGGAAGCTTCCCTTTTTGGTAAACCAAGGAACACCCTCTTTAGGTTTGAGAACGCTTGGCTCACACATTCAGATTTCCTCACAAACATTGAAAAATGGTGGAAGGAAGAGATTCACCTTCAAGGTAAAAAGATGTTCCTTCTACACTGCAGGCTCAAACACATTAAAGGCAGACTCAAAGAGTAGAATAAAAAGGAATTTGGTAACATCTTCAAAGCTAAAGGAGATGTGGAAAAGAAACTAAAGGAAATAAATCAAATTCTTATCATAGAAGGCTATACGGATGAAAGGAAGGAGATGGCAGAGTCACTCTTGCAGGAGTGGGACAATAGATGTCTTCAAGAGGAAATATTCTAGTGACAAAAATCCAAAGTTCATTGGATTAAAGAAGGGGAGAGAAACACCAAATTCTTTCACAGATCCACCATAGATCACAGAAACAATAATAGAGTTTGAAACTTACAGATCAACATGGAATAGAGAGAAACACTCATGAAGAGATGGAGAAGGTTCTACTCCAGCATTTCTAGAAAATTATTGAGGAAACCTCAGAAGACAGATACCAGTTTACAAAAAGATTTACTCAGCACATACCTAAATTGGTTATCAGAGAAGATAATTTCAATCTTAATAGACCAGTAACAGAGGAAGAAATTGAGGAAGTTGTGAAAGAGATGCAAAATGGGAAAGCACCAGGCCTGGATGGATTTAATGTGGAATTTTTCAAATCTTGTTGGAGGATAGTGAAATAGGACATCCTGGAGGTAGTGGAAGGCTCTCGCAGATTTAATAAAGTATTAAAGGCACTCAATGAATCTTTCATAGCCTTAATCCCCAAACAGGAAAAGGCCACCTCTCCAGACAGATTTAGACCTATAAAATTATGTAATGTGATATACAAAATTATATCCAAAGTCATTTCCAACTATCTGAAACCTATCCTCCCAACCCTAGTGTCAGAGGAGCAAACAGGCTATGTGGAAGGAAGACAAATTCTAGATAATATAAGTCAAGCACATGAAATGGTTCATTCACTCATTACCAACAAATAGGCAGGAATGATAATGCAGCTAGACATAGCAAAGGCCTATGACAAACTTAGCTGGTTGTACATAAGAGAAATATTAAAATCATATGGCTTTGATTACAATTAGATTAAATGGGTTATGGCTTTAGTTACCACCGCCAGGTGTTCAATTCTTCTCAATGGCTCTCCTTCCAGAACCTTCAAGCCTTCTAGAGGTCTTAGGCAAGGAGATCCTCTTTCTCCTTTCCTTTTCATTCTAATGATGGAAGGGTTATGGAGAGCTATCAGAGCTACTAAGGAGGAAGGGAGAATTCAGGGTCTGAGAATCACTCAAGGTGAGGTCGCGGTGACACATCAACAATTTTTGGATGACATTATGCTTCAAGGAACACCCACTGTCAAGGAATCCAGAGAATTCAAACAGATTCTGAGTGAGTTTGTTAGGGAAATAGGCACAGAGGTATGTTTCACTAAAACAAAGATTTTCCTTTTCAATACGGATATTTCAATTCAAAAAAATCTTTCCAGAATTTTGGGCTTTCAAAGGGAGACACTACCTGTGAAGTATTTGGGAGTTCCTCTCACTGACAAACTACTTCACAAGGATATCGACGAGCGTGTTCCTAATAAGCTAAAAGATAAGATTAGTAAATGGACAAATAGAGAATTAAATCTAACAGGGAGACTGATTATCACTAAGGTTGTCCTCCAATGTATCCCTATCTATATGCTCTCTGCAATTCCAGCACCAGCCAGTGTAATTATTAATATAAGAAACATTCTGAGAGACTTTCTCTGGGGGAAAGGTGAAGAAAAGAAGAAATGGGCCTTAGTGGCATGGAACAGAGTATGCAAACCTAAGCCCCATGGTGGCTTGGGTCTTCATGACCCAGGAATTTTTAACAGAGTTCTTGGTGCCAAAATCTGGTGGAGATAGCTAAAAGAAATACAAACCCCCTAGGAAAAACTTTGGAAGCACAAATATGCTAGCGAACGGTGGGAGAAAAACCTAATCAGAATGACACAACAAGTAAAAGGTTCTGCAATTTGGAACAGGGCCCTAGTCCAAAATCACAATTTATGGGAGATCAGAAATGGAAACCTAGCTTGGTTCTAGAAGGATAATTGGCAGTAGGAGGACAATCTCCGAAGTGAATAATTAGCAAACATTCACACTGATACCATCAAAAAATGACTAAGTTGGGTAAGTGACTATTGGGACCAGTCTAGGAATAATGGGAAATGGAAAACATGGAAACTTCCATATTATAGTGGAATCGTCATGCTGCATACTCAAGCTATAGCTCTTAAAGGGATTTTAAAACGGAGACAAATCTTAAACTCAAACTTGAACGATCAACTAAGATAGGGAAAGAAAAAGACAGGTATTTTCAACCTTAAGGAAGTCAAAAGAATAGATGTAGGGATTAACCTTCCAAACGTTGATAAGACGTGGAAAGAAATCTGGGAATATCCTCATTGGATGAAAGTCAAACTGTTCAAGTGGCTACTGCAACAGGGCAAGATTCTGACATGGGATAACCTAAGAAAGAGAGGCTTTGTTGGCCCCTCAAGATGTCACTTATGTAGACAATAGGAAGAAACTACGAATCATCTACTGAATAGATGAACCTTCACTACAATACTTTGGAATTGGGTTAGAGAAGTCTTTGAGCAGATAGACAGAAATGTTAATGAAATCATTACTACGTCGAAGAATTAGAGGAAATTTTTTTTGGATAATGAGATCATTAACTCTGCCTAAATGCTGACCCCATGATTCATAATCTAGAATGTCTAGAAGGAGTGCAATAACAAGATTTTCAAGGAGAAAGCAAGTCTGGTAAGTAGTATCCTTAAGCTAATCCTTAAACAAATCAAAGAGACTGTTCACATCCTGGGAGGTGAAACTACTAGAAAACCCATCGGACAAAGAGAGGCCAAAATTTTGGAGAAGTTAGAGCTCAAGGTTCATCCCCCTCTGGTTTTTATGTAGATTAACAAGAATACCTTAGCAAATAAGTGTTCTTGGCAACCCCTTCTCATGACTTTTTAAAATTTAACATAAACGTGGGCCTCAAAAGGGAATTTGGGAGAAGCTAGTTATGGAGGGGTCTTGAGGGATGAGGAAGGAAGAACACAAGTCATCTTCCACAGTTATCTAGGAAAAGCAACCAACAATATAGTTGAGCTCATGGTGATGGAATTATACCTGGAAATATCGCTCAAGTACAACATTCACAATGTCATCATTGAGGCTGACTCGAAAGTAGTCATTAACTCAGTGAAGAGGATAAATGTAGGTGCTACTCCTAAGAAAATCTCAGAACACTGGTGGATTTTTCAAGTCTACCAAAGAATTCAAGGGCACCTAAGAAGGCTGAGAAATCTTAGGTTGGTGCATGTTCACAGGGAAGCCAACAAAGTTGCGGACCGTCTTGCCAATGAGGGGGCATGAATCAAACATATTAATTTGTGCTATTTGTGGGAGGAGATAATGGATGATAGGTTTAAGGAGGGATGCTCATCCAAGGCCATAAACAATCGATAACAGTATCAAAAAAATTCAAGAGACAAAATTTTCCGAAACAGAGCCACAAAGAAGAGGTCTAGTTGAGCCGGATTGATTATGATATGTTATGACATAAGTGAGATCCTTTCTAGGATGCAGGTATATGTTGGCCTCCTTAACCCAGGCAACAACAAACCAGAAGTCTTGGGGGGACAGTCGGAAGACAGGATCTTCGTCTTCCTTTGCCCCAAGTACTGGAGTCGAGATTTTCTCGGAAGATGCAAAACCCCTACTTTTATTCCTATGATAGTTTTACTGCCATCGGGGTGGTTTCCGGTTTATCGCATGGTCATCAAGACATAAGTGGTTTCTCACAATCAGGAGTGATTCCACTCACCACGCAGCATGTGGCTAAGGGTGGGGAGGAAATACTGCCCTCATCACACAGTAACTATTGGTTCTTTTAGTCCGTGCGATATGATCCTTAACCGTTGGATCAAGCGAGGACAATCCACAACTAGGAATAAATGTGCATGTTGGTGGGCCTGAAACAATGGTTATCTTTCGAGTTGTTCGCATGACCTCACTAGAATAGCACGCATAGGGTGGATTTTGGGTGGTAAAAGTGAACGAAGATTATGTAAAAAATGGACCCAATATGATTATAAATTATGGTCTATTGGGTTCATCAGGTTTGATTTGTTTGTTAAAAGGTGAGCTTATTAGCCACCCGATATGTTTTTCCTCCGCTGGATGTTTAGCTTAGGATCCAACGATCAGTTTTGTTCGCTTTGTTGTCTTAAAACCATGCATTGGGGTGGGCCTCACCACCATGGTTGCCTTTTGTACACTATTTCTCCTTTTTTAATTGAATAGAAGGATTTGCTCTTGCCTTAGCAAAAAAAAAAATGACATAAGTAGATTTTATTCTTAGTTAAAAACTTATTATTATTATGATTAATTTGCTAATATTATTATTACAATTATTAAAGTATAATTAAAATAACTTTAGCTTTTAGTGATAATATATTATTTAAAAACCTAATCCTAATATATATTTTATTATTATCAATAACTTAAAAAAAAAAAAAAAAACTACCTCCCTACCTCGGAAGTTTTTGGGGTTCTAACCTTTTGATTAAGGGGATCCAACTACCACTGATCTCGATACCATTGTCCCGATTGAGATTCTATGGGTGTTTTATAATCTCAAGAGCCTCCCTAATATTCCTTATTTGATGTTATTATTCCCTTGCGATGATTGAGGCGTTTTCCAAACAAACCTGATGTTTTGTTTTTGAGGAATGCTCTGCAAGTGCTGAAGTACTTATGATTATCTATTTCATGCTCCTTGATATGTAAACATGCACATTTTATGGTGGACATAAGAATTGTTTGTGATGACGTTGATTTTGTTGGATATGGCTTGGTTGTTTCGAATCACCATTTCATACCATGTTAGTTATTTATGTCATTTTCTTTTAAAAGAATTATGATACGACCCTAAGAGGTTACGATAGGTAGGTTATGGTCCTAGTTTCTAGGACACTGTTTTAATTTCTAAGGTTTAGTTTTGTATATCAAGGACTCATTTTCATATATATAGAGCCTCAAATTTTGAAAGAGAGGAGGGGGGAAGATGATAATTCAACTGGTAACTGTGAAACCATACATTTATTTTGGTTTTTGTAAGCATTGTTTTTTTTTTTTAAATATTTTTTATAGATCAAGACTTAATCACATATTTTATATCAAATCCATAGTTGTTAATGAATCTCTCTGAATTTTTTTAGCTATCTCGGCAAGTGAAGGTTTAACATTGTTATTTTCATATTGTGATTTGCATATAACTATTAATTTATTTACACATTTCCTTGCAATATTCATTCTATTTTAAATGTATCTGTTCACATTAATTTTTTATGATTGTTTTCTAAAGATATTACCTTGATCTCTCCATTACTAAGATCCAAATTCTTATAAGGTATTTTAGGGATTCAAGTTATAAGAATATGTGTTTTGTATGAAAACAGGATTAATTCTTTGGCTGTAATAATTTATATGTTTCATATAATATTTTATTTCTTACTTGTTGAATGATCTCAATCCTTTATGTGTTGAATGGTTCATTTTTCAAAAGGCATTATTATAGTCAATTGATTTACCTCAACTGGGATGATATTAGATACTCGTATCTATTTATATTTTCATTGATTCTTGATGTGACATACTAAATACAAATTTATACTTCTCTACATTTGTTTTAAAGATAAGGGGATTACATCATTTATGATTTTATGTCTTTTATGAAAAGTTGCACTAATAATTAATTGAATTTAAACTATAATTGCACTTATAGTTTAAATTAGTTTATATATGAAATATCTTGCATTACATGAATATAACATAGAGCACTCTTTCACATTATTTTCCAGTTATATAAGTTTATGGTTACTTCCCTTTGTGATGCAGGAGCATTCAAACCAAGAGAAAATCATTGTAATTAAGTAGACATAGGGGGTCATGTATTTTAAGGATGTTGGATTCCTAAGTGATGAATTAATGTATTATTTAGGCATTTGAGTGCATAGAATAGGAATTAATTAGATAATGTGAGATGTTCTGTAAATTCTCTCAAATAAATGAGAACATGAGTGGTTAATAAAGACAAAAGAGTTAAAAGTCAAATATAACTCTTAAGCAGTTTCATGATTCGAGGAATGAGAGAGAGTTTTTAGGAATTAAATGAAGTTAAAAGTGGACATAGAGGATTTAGGAGTCAATTCAGTAGATTTAGGAGGGGAATCAGAATTAGTTCAATAGATCTTTCCAGTATAAATGTAAACATATGAGCAGAGTAGAAGAGAGGGCCACTGATATTGAAGAACGGATCTGTGAGAGACAGAGAAGTCTCGATTGTAATCAATTGTTCATAATTATATATATACAGGTTCATTTGAAAACTATTTAATGTGTGAAATAAGTTTGTAATGATTGATTTATGTGTGAATTCGCAGGTTCTGTAACAAAGCTTGCAGGCAGAGCTATGAAGAACTACATAGATGAGAAGAGCTATTCAGAGGAATCGTAATGGATCATTGAACCCACTTGAAGGATCAAGAAATGCTCTGAAGTAACATTGATCAAAAGACAATGAAAATTTAAGCTAGGATAAGAGTGCTTAGAGAAATAACAGAAGACTAGAACCTTTTGAAGAACCGAACCACAGAGAAAAATTGAAGAACTAGCATAAAAACCAAGTAAAAAGGGACGAATGGAGAAGTGAAGTTTTAGTACACAACAACCGTTTGATCTTATAGATCAACGGTCTAGATCATGTCGCATGGGGTAGTGTTGAAATATGGCATCAACAAAATTTAATGAAGGAAGGCGGGTTTATAACCTTAAGTGGTATTTCGGGTGGTAAAGAAGTGGTAAATGGTATCGAAGGTTAGCCTTCTGATTCCATTCATAACATGCCACGTAACAGTGGAGCAGTGAGGGGAAACCACTTTATCGGGTAGTTAACCCCTATGTTTGTTGTCAACCTAAAGCAAATGTGAACCATTGGATCCACTAAGTGTAGATCAACGGTGGAGGACGGTCGGTAGCCTTGCATCGGGAAAGGATATCGACTGTTGGATCAGGAACCGATCAACGGTCGCGATCTAATCACAATCTCATTAGGCTGAGGTGAAGGATTGGCAGATGGTGGATAGGCCGATATGCATTTTAACCTCAACTGTCGGATCAACTATAGGATACACGGTTGTGATTTAGTGGCTAATTGCATATCGCAAAGGTTAAGCACCAACAGTTAATGGAGAGCGCAGTGGGAATGTGGATCTGACAACATATGAATGTGAATATATAAGCATTTGAAGTTCAGAAAAGATCGAGGGAAAAGGAAAAAAGATATGTTTTGCGAATTTTTCCTTTGTAATGGTTTATAAGGAAATAGTGCCGATGGAAGGTTTTTATGTGTTAATTATACATAACCAATGTTAAGAAAGGAAAAGGTTATATGTACATGGTTAATGGGTAGCAAAGGTTATGAAGTTTGAAAGTCCCAATAGGAAGGATTTGATGAAAGACTTTAATAAAGTCTTAAATGGAGGTTTGAATTTTGATTGAGTTCTGATATAAAGGAACTGATGAATAGGGCCTTAACCATTGATGGTTGAAGTTTTGACCCCTTAGAGAGTTGAACACCTAGGATTGATTTGTTTATGCATTTTACATGCATACTATGGGTGTAAGCAGGGGTAATCCTGGCATCATTTGGTATCATAGCAAAATTGGAATTGAAACAATTGGTGTTAAAACAAAAAAGAGAAATTCCATGTGAAAGAATTGAGAACAAAGTTATGTGTCAAAGATGTTTATGTAGGCAAGGAAGGATCAGATTCTAATTTGACAGAAAGAAGGCACATAGAGGGGATGTTTAGCAGAACTTGCAGATGCAAGAGACAAAGGAAAATCCATTCAAGCTACAGGTGGAATGGTGAAACAAGATCATGCTGAGATTTTAAAGGTGAGGTGATATTTTCTATCTTGATTTGAGAATGTGTGTTTATACATTAATGCACAAATAAAGGTGAGAAGGTTGCAGCAATCTAGAGTGAGGAGTGCTGAATTGGTCCTAAAGGAAAGAACCAGAGAGATGCTAAAAGACCGAGCTCAAGGGAGAGAAGCTTAGTGAAGAAAATGTAGAAAGAAGGAGACTTGTTACTGCAGAGGGATTGTTGTAGATCACAAAGGAAACTCCACAGAAGATGTGGGTAGAATTGCTAAGGGATGAAGGAAGATGGTAAGAATTTCTAAGTGAAAGAAGAGGTGGTCAGAACCAAGTATTTCATTGTGATTGAAATACAAGAGGATAGTTGTGTTCTTGAGAAGTGCAGATGAGTTGAAGCCTAGAAGGAGTAGAGAGAAGTGCTCAAAGGAGGTTCTAGAGATAGAGAACCAAGGGATTGCCAAAAGACCAAGTACAGAGGAAAGCTTGGTAAGGTAAGTTGCAACAAGGAGGACTTGTTGTTGCAGAGGCTTTAATGCAGCTCATAGCGAGTGAGTGAGGAGCTCATGAAGATAGAGAAGAAGAAGGTGGCTACTGATAGTCATAGTACAGGTTCTGAGGAAGACCACAACAAAAAAAAGATGAAGAAAGAGGATTCCAAGCAAAATGGCAAGAGGATGAGTCAAGAGGAAATTGACAATGAGATTGCAAAGTTAAAATAACAACTCGATGCATTAAGGAGAATACTTGAGGAAAGCCAGAGACTAGGTTGGGTCTTGAGGAAGAAGCCAGTGGAGTGGCATGAGATGCAGAGAAGGCTACATTAGAGGCAAGTAGGGTGGTTGATGGGAAAACTCAAAGAAGTTGAGTTGGAAATGGAAGAGTACATTTGTGAACCATGATAGGGAGAAATTCTGGGAGAAAGTGAAGATGAAGACTTGAAGACTGAAACTTCAAGTGAGGCAAAAGGGTCACATGATTTTAAATGTGACAATTTGTGTATGTTTGTAGATGAAACATGTAAAGAAAGACAATTTGTTCTAGAAGAAGATGAGATAGATAGGTCTCATATATGGTTGGGGAAAGATATCAAGCAACCAAGTGACGGGCTTGAAGATATTGAAGAGGAGACCACTGAAGAATTTATGAGTCATAAAGAGAAATTGGAATGGTAAGGAGATATGGTGGCTGAAACATCAAGTGAGGAAACAAGGTCTTATGTTTTTAAAACCAATAGTTTGTGTATGATGGTAGGTATTGTAGGTGAAAAGAAATCTTTTGAAGATATCTTCAGAGTAGATGAAGATTTAGAAGTAAAAGGTGATAAAGAAAAATTCTTAGAAGAAGAAGAATTTGACTGCATATAGAAGGAAAAGTCTATGGATGAGTCTATAGAAGCTATCATAGAGATGAGGAATCAGGATCTTATTCTGATGAAGAATTAAAGAATATTGTCTCAGAAAGGTAATCAAATAAGTTTTATTAATGTTATTGATGAAAAAAATATAAGAGAATGTTAATGCAGATGGTGAGACAAGGATAGCCCTTGGAGGAGGTAAACAACAAGAGATTAAAGGAAAACTTGCAGAAGAGACTATGTTAGTTGAAAACATAGTAAAGGATCTTCAATTCACCATGATGATAGGCACAGTGGAAATAGCCATGGAAGTTGTTGAGACAGCCAAGAAAAAATAAGGACATCTACTGAAGGATGTTAGGAAGGAAGAAACCTATGCAATGGATTTAACCTTAGGAGAAAGAACACTAACAAAGGAGTGTTTTACAGAGGATGAGCAATCTATTGAAGCTGTCAAAAGTATGAAAGAGTATATTTCAGAAGATAAAAGCTTTGAAGTAAAGGAGGATGGAGAATGTCTCTTAAATGAGATAAGAAATGATTTATTGTAGTAGAAAGAACTTAACAATGCATGGATGTGTGAAGATGTGACAACACGAGAACAAGTTCTTGTGAAAGAAGGAGATGAAATTCAGTTTGAAGAGTTGATATGTGAAGCAATAGTTGAGACTTTTGAACCTTATGATTTCCAAACTAATAATTTCTGTATAAATGTAGGAAACATAAGTGATGATGAAATACTTATGAAGTTTCACAAAGAAATTGCATTGCTGGAATATTTGCTGAGAAATTCAGACTATGATACTGGGATTAGAAAGGAAGGAGTTCACTATAATGGACAAGAGCAAGAAGACATCATTAGAGCAGATGATGTAGAAAAGAGACCAGTAGAAAGTCTCATGAGTTTTTTTGAGAATTCAAAACAACATACTGATGTGCTAATAGAGGAGAAAGAAACAGAGCACCTAACTGAATTGTTGCCAAAGGAAGATAAGGCACAGAAGCCTTATGTTTTTTATTTTAAAAAAAAATTTGTGAGTGCAGGTTTTGTTGCAGATGCTGAAGAAAATTTGGCACAGATGAGCAGCCAAATAAAGATGAAAGAAGAAGATTCTGTAGAAGAATTCAATCCATGGAACAAATATTCTCAATTTCTAGAGAGAACGCTGGAAAATCATGATTCAGTGTAGACATAAATAATCATGAAAGAGGGTAAGGATGATAGGGAGGTAGTAAGCAAAGAAAAAGTTGGAACAAGAGCAAAAGAAGAAGAAAAAGTAAGCCAACAACTACAAAGTGGAAGTAACTAGCAAAAATTTGAAGAATTAGTGGACAACAGCAACAACCTAAAGCAAAGAGAAAGAGGAAGAAGCAAGTGGCAGAGTATGGACTAGCCCAAAGATGTGCTGGAAAAACAAATTGAAGAATTGTGGCAGTTGATGATGAAACAAGCCATAAGGAGGAAAATGATAGCAACAGGAAGAATGATCAATCAGAGCATGAACCTTATTAACAAAGAGAAGAATATGGAACTGAATACATCAGAAGTATAGCAGAAGCAAAGGAACAATACATTTGGAGAGTTAAAAAATAAAGTATGGGATCGAGGAAGACAAATATCATAAGACACATGATCAGGAGATCATGAATATTTTCTACTTTGGGAGTTTGATGTGGGAGCGTTCAAACCAAGAGAAAATCATTGTAATTGAGTAGACATAGGGGGTCATGTATTTTAAGGAAGTTGGATTTCCTAAGTGATGAATTAATGTAATATTTAGGCTCTTGAGTGCATAGAATAGGAACTAATTAGATAATGCGAGATGTTTTGTAAATGCTCTCAAATAAATGAGAACATGAGTGGTTAATAAAGACAAAAGAGTTAAAAGTCAATTATAACTCTTAAGCAAATTCATCATTTGAGGAACAAGAGAGAGTTTTTAGGAATTAAATGAAGTTAGAAGTGGAAATAGAGGATTTAAGAGTCAGTTCAGTAGATTTAGGAGGGGAACCAGAATTAGTTCAATATAGCTTTCTCATATAAATGTAAGCCTACTAGTAGAGTAGAAGAGAGGGCCACTAATATTGAAGAAAAGGCCTATGAGAGATAGAGAAGTCTCAATTGTAATCAGTTGTTCATATTTATATATAAAGAGGTTCATTTGGAAACCGTGTAATGTGTGAAAGAAGTATGTAATGATTAATTTATGCATGAATAAGTAGGTTTTGTAACAAAGGTTGTAGGCAGAGTTTTAAAGAACTACACAAAGGAGAAGAATGATTCGGAGGAATCATAACGGATAATTGAATCCACTTGAAGGATCAAGAAATGCTCTAAAGTGAAATCGATAAAAGGAACATGTGAAGTTAAGCCAGGAGGAAGAGTGCACAGTGAAATAGCAGAAGAGCAAACCCTTTCAAAGAAATGAAACACAGAGAGAAAATTGAAGAAATAGCATAATAACCAAGTAAAAAGGGACAAAAGGAGAAGTGAAGTGCTAGTACACAACAACCGTTGGATCTTATAGATCAATGGTCCAGATCATGCCACATGAGGTAGTGTTGAAATATCACATTGGCAAACTTTAAGAAAGGAAGGCAAGTTTATAACCTTAAGTGGTATTTCGGGCGGAAATGAAGTGGTAAATGGTATCAAAGGTTAGCCTTCCAATTCCATTCATAACATGCCACATAGAAACGAAGGAGTGAGGGGAAACTACTTTATGGAGCAGTTAACCCCTGTGTGTGTTGTCAAACCAAAGAAAATGTGAATTGTTGGATCTACTAAGTGTAGATCAACGGCGGAGGACTGTCAGCAACTTTGCATCGGCAAAGGATATCAACTATTGGATCAAGAACTGATCAATGGTCGCGATCTAATCGCAATCACATTAGGCCAAGGTGAAGGACTAGCAGATGGTGGATAGGCTGATATGTGATTAAGCATCAACCATCGGATCAACTATAGGATCGATGGTTGTGATTTAGTCATTGATCGCACATTGCAAAGGTCAAGAGCTAGTGGCTAATGGAGAGTGTAGTGGGAATGCAGACCCAACGACATATGAACGCGAATATATAAACATTTGAAGTTTGGCAAGGACCGATGGAAAAGGCAAAAACGTATGTTTTGCGAATTTTTCCTTTGTAATGGTTTATAAGGAAATAGTGTTGATGAAAGGATTTTACGTGTTAATTATACATAACCGATGTTAAGAAAGGAAAAGGTTATATATACGTGGTTAAGGGGTAACAAAGGTTATGAGGGTTTCAAAGTCTCGATAGGAAGGGTTTGATGAAAGACTTTAATAATGTCTTAAATGGAGGTTTGAATTTTGATTGAGTTTCGATATAAAGGAACTAATGAATAGGGCATTAACCATTGATAGTTGAAGTTTTGACTCCTTAGAGAGTTGAATGCCTGGGATTGATCTGTTTATGCATTGTACATGCATACTATGGATGTAAGTGGGGGTAACCCCAACATCACTTTGTATCATATATAAATTATTTCTTGTATAATTTGTGTATAGTATTCTTTATTGTATTTTAGCATTATACCTCGGTAACATAACTACTAACTCAATTATTGTCCCATATTAATTTAGTTATTTTGACCTTTAATTTTACATATATAAATATAAAACATTAACTCTTATTTCATGTATATATAATCTTAGGATTAGATTAGGATTTCCATACTCTATTTTCTTTGGAATAGGAAGAGATTCATAAGCTAACAAAGCCACAAAACCTATCAAGAATGGCTATTTAAATGGATTAGGTTGTGTGAAGAACTTCATTCTAGGCCACATCCCCTTATTGACATATGGTCCAAAAGGCCCACCAAAAAATCACAATATAAGGAGGTTCAATCAAAATTTAAATGGCTACAAGTAGTCATAAAAAGCAAACCATCTGCTACCTTATTTTCATTGGAAGTCACTTAGTACCTCCTACTACTAAAGCTTCATCTAATTCTCAATTGATTCTATTATGTCACCATTTTCTCAAATTAGACAAGTTTCCAATGAACCTAAAACTCCTACCCATTCTCAAATTTGATTTGAAATGTTAGAAATACTAAGGGGGGAGGCGGTGGGGGGGCGGGGGTGTGGGTGAATCAGTATTCCATGCAAGTGGTAATTTTTCATTTCTTTTACATTGTTCATTGAATCATCATTTAATTCAAAAAAAAATATTTTGTAGATATGAGCATAAGCAATAAACCATGAGCAACATTCAATCATAAGAGCATGTAAACCATAAGAATGCTACACAACATCAACACATTGGGGCATCAAATTTTAGGTGGAAAATCCAACTGGAAAAAACCACCATTGTTGTTATCTTTGTCTTCTTCTTATTATAAATAAAATATTTCATTATGTCATGCAATGGCACAAACTCATACTAGTGTGCAGGCTCCTACCTGCTCCAGGATATCACCTCCTCTTGCTTCTCTAGCTACCAATGGAAGGAAGCTACTAATCCTTAATCAAGTCTATCAGCCACTACAAGAAGGAAGATACTACTCCTTACTGAAGTCCCCATCACTCATTTCCTCTGTGGACCACTTTTCAAAATATTTCACACTAGATCCACCTAACTTAGTCACAAACCCTGCAGGCCACATTTCATCAATTTTTGAAATTGGACCCGCATATACCATTATGCTCAATCTAAATAATAAGGACCAAAACCTCTTTGCCACCAAAAATATGCTTAATACAAAATTGATCTCTACACAATGTTTGACAAACTCTCTCTACAATAATGAATCAGCTAATGGAACATTATAGTAATCAATCATTCACTATATACCTAATCGGTCACAGTAACTTTTGCATCCAATAGAAAACCCTGATCAAAGCTTAGTAGCTAATCATTTTTTATCAGATATCAACATTATGACAAGAACACTTCACTTGGTGAATGAAAAACCCCAACGTTCATACATGACTCAACTCCTCAATTCTTTCTTTGATAACCAATCCATTTAGTGAACTATAACTCAATCATCAATATGTATTTCTCTGACAACAACATCTCAAACATCTCTATAGAAATCTCATTGTAGCATAACAATACAAACCAATCTGCCCATCATCAACGACAAACCCTAGAATGCATCAATCCACCTATTTTTAGTTGCACACACTAGCTCAATAGACATTGGGCCTCACGATTGTTATAATTTCCTTACCTTATTTCCTGTTTCTTATATTATTTTCCTTAGTCTTTATTGCATTTAGGACATTATAATATATGTATTTCTATTATTCTATTTCCTTTATGAACTGACTCTATTACACAAACATTGTTTACTCATGGTTGGATCCTTATTTTTCACATGAATCTATCGATGAGATGACACTTGATGTTGTTCCTTGGATTGATCATAGAAGATCAGATAGATTGATGTTGTTGATCCCTTTCTTGGAGAAAATCAGTTAAGGACAACCTTCTGAGTCAGTCATCTGAAAATATTTAAAAAAATTTGTAACTTAAAATGAGCATCTTGAGCATCTTCAAATTCTTTGAATTTCTCTTTATCAGAAATAGATTTATTATTCTACAGTCATAGCATAAAGACTATGAATTGAGCTTTGAGAGAGGTTGTTTTGTTGTAATATTTTTTACATAAGTCGTGAACTTGGGAAGACATTGGTTGTAATCGATCCTCTATAATTCAATGAAAGATTTTATTATCCAAATTTAATTTGTTGTACTGATTTCTTTTACAAGATAGTTGGATTCTAGAAATTTGGGCCTAATCCTAGAAGTAATGTTGTCTTCATTTGTATAATTAAAACTATGTTTTGTTCTTTTTCTTCAGGTTTTTAATTGCTTAGTTGTTTTCAATTTATAATTGTGATTTGGTTAATTAATTGTCAAATTGCATATTCTGTTTAAAAAAGAAATTATAGTTGATTATTATAGAGTGGATTTACTTTAGCTAATTCAGTTGGGATTGTTGTTACTTTACTGTTGTTTCTTTGAGATCATCATAGGATCATTATTCATGTTTCTTAAATAACTTTCTATAGTATTATTCTCTCTCTTTATATCTATTGTTACTTAGGTAACAAATTAGTGTTTTATTGTCTTTCTTTGTTGTTTCCTACATAAGGTATTTAGGATTTGATGGTTTGAATGGTTTGGCTTAGTTAGAAGCATACATTATTAATTATGTTATGGTTTGGTTCCTTTATCATTGAAGTTTAATTTTCTATTAGGATAATATTGGTTAGTCATACCAACATTTCTCTTGCATAAACTATGTACATAACGTTGAAATAGAAAGGCAAGACCTCAGGTTGACAATCTAATGTGCAATAGCTAGTTGGTCTTTTAGGAAAAATTATTTGGCTCAACATTTCAACCTTGGTTTTGGGGAGGTTATCAAAGGGGCTTGATTGTATCTCTAAGGGTTGGGTATTAAATATGGAAGATAAGAACCCATGTACACACCCTAGTGAAAAAAAAGGCTTGTGGTGGTGCTTTCCCTCGACTAATACATTTAGGTTGTTTAGTATGTATGACTAGAAAGAAATTTAGGACTATGAATAAGGTAGAGATAGATTGGAAATATACCTCCGAAAACACCAAGAACCAAGGTCAAGTTGGCCTTGGAAGAATTACCTTCATAGACAAAATAATTTGAAAGGAAGAGTCTCAAGCATTGATAGGTCCCGGAATAGCTATATTGTTATTGCCCCTCAAGTAACATAGTCTTCTACTGCAACTAATTTTGAGATTCATGATAAAAATTTAGGACATTGAGTAGAGCTTCTAAGATATATATAATAAGAATCTCAGTCCTTTTATCAAGGGTGAGGGGCACTCTTGCAATCTAAGGGAAGGAAGAGGTGAGACAAGCAAACCATATCCTAAACCTTTTGAGCAAGAATCTCTCGTGAAACCCATTCTAGGAAGAGAAACTAAAATTCCTAACTTGAGCAGTGATGTAAGATCTAGTCAAGGCCTTCAAACTTGACAATATACCAATTTTTTTTGCTAGTACCTCTTGACTAAAGGATTCATCAAGGTTATTGAAAAAATCTTTGATCAAATGGAAAACCAAGTAACAGGGACACAAACCTTGACCATAGAATATCCCATCGTTGATTCATAGGCTGATGCACCAATGAAGGATATTTCGCTTCAAAACCTCCCAAATTTTCATGGGATGGTCTCTGAATATCCCGATGCATTTTTTTTTAATTTGAAGTTTTATGTCGAGGATATGATTACAAAATTCACCCAAAAATATAAAAGAAAAATTCCCTCTATTTTAAAGGGAGCAACATTATGATGGTTTATGGGATTAGGGGGTGACACTATCAATTCATGGGATCAAATGAAACACACTTTCCTTACTAAATACCAAGATTATTTCTGATCCATAGATTTAAGGGAGGAGATATTCAAGATGACATCAAAAGAAGATGAAATTATTGGTTTTCAAAATGTCCTAAACATTTACTTGTCAAACCAAGAGATCATATGATTTGAGGCAAAACATAGCAAATTCCAAGGAGGACTAGTAAATGTTCGAATAGGGTCCCTCGAGTCAAATTTTTAGTATAAATTAATATATTTTTGTATAAAGTGTAAAGTCTCTGCAAAGTGTGGTAGCAGAGTGCGAAGCAAGTATGAGCCAAAGGGGCTTTAGTCCCTTAGGTGGGTAGGTGATAGGAGCTTTTTGAGACCCACACATGGTCCGCAGACCATGGTTTGTAAGAAAAATGCTATATATAGATGAGTCATAGCGAGTCTAATAAGGTAACTTTTTGAGAAGAATAATTGTAAGGGAAAGGTGCTAAAGAAGGAAAGGTTAGTTTCCTATACTTAGGCGAAAGGGGAAGGCTCCTGCAACTTAGTGCGTAGAGACCTTAATAAGTCTATAAGCAAAGTGTTTAGGCCCTACAATTGAGTGCACAGGGAAAATAACGCTATATCTAAATGATTATACTTAATAAATATTGTTTTGAGCCAACTCTAGTGCATCTGTGTCTTATTTATTACTTCTATAAATTTTATGTATCTTCACTCTGTATTTTGAATTGCATGAATTAATGCTTATTTATTGGGCGGACATAGTAGATCTATAATAATAATGCATGTTAAGATTAACTAAGGACATTCATGAAGATCTAGAAGTTGTTTAAAGAGAATTATAGTAACAATATGTTCAGAATGGTTGAAGGTGTGTGAAGGTATATCTAGGCCATAAGGACTATAGGAACCCATCACATAGGCCTCTGGATGTAGAAGCCTAGTTCTGTCATCCCGCAATATTGCTTTGGGTGAGACTACAACCTGCACTACACGGGTTGTTGCCAAAAGGGCCAATAGTTAGGGTTTTGTTTATTGGCGCAGATAATGCTGAACATGCGTCAGGCCCCATCAAGCCAACAAATCGTTCTGTTGCCAGTATCAGGATCTATCTAAGGAATGTGTGATGTTGAATAAGTGGTTTCCTCCTAAGAAGGAAATCGAAAAGTGGATTGATCAGGAGAACAAAAACCCATGGTTATCTAAGGAACAATGGCTGAATAGATACTTGTACACAAACGAGACTGAATCATTCTTCTGTTTACTTCCTTGCAAGTTGCATGAGTGGTTGTCCAGATTAGTGGATAGTCGGGGTGTGTGGAAGCTTTATTTCCCTATTGTGTGGACTCCATAACTGGTGAAGTGCTTGGAAGCTTTAGAAAATAACATCACACCGGCTATTGATCACTGGATTGATAGTATCTTAGGAGGATTCGTCACTAAGATCATGATTGCTACAACCATCCGTTATAGTGAAGAAGAGCACAGGTTCTTCAAGGGACCAAGAGGTAAGTACTTAAACTCTATGAAGACCTAGATTAAAATGTTGTTGTGTGAAAAGAGGGTTATGCCATTACATTGATTTTTGGGACTACGCAAAGAGGAAATCCCTTCAGAAGAAATGAAGAATCAGGCTCTAAATACAGTCCATTGTTAGGATCTCTTGATAATGACAATGATGGAACTATTCTCATAACACTGCTAAGAGTATTGTAGGTAGTTAGCCAGGGTATCTTAGGGATACCCCACCCATCCACTGCACCACCACCTCCACCTTTGCCACATACACCTACACCTAAACCTCCACTCCCACCTCCACGTCCATATCAACCATTCAACATGGTGAACACAATGAAGATGATGATCTTTAAAGGGGTGGGAAGAGATGACCCCAAACAATTTTGGTTCGTCGTAGATGTTGTGTGGAAAGTGCAGCAAATTACTAACGATAATATGAAGAGAGCACAGTTGGTCACAACACTGCAAGATAGGGTGTTGACCTGGTATATAAAGTTTTTTGCAGGTCAACTGGGCACGATGATGGCAAAGACTTAGTAGACTCTGAACAATGAATTTAAAAATCCTAAGTCTCAGGCGCAGTCTATAACTGAGTTTAAGGAAATACAATAGAGGGTAAATCAGTCCTTGTGGGACTTCAATCAGAGGCTAAAATGACTGATTCAGCAGGCTAATATGAAGATCATGGATGATCAAAATAGAGACTAGTACATTGCTTTGCTATTGCCTCATCTAAGATTGTCATTATTGTAGCAGAAATTAGGAACACAAGTAGAGGTTGTGGAGATTACAATTATGTTTGAAGCCTCACCAGTATAGGATATGAACCTTGGAGTACAACAAATTTAGTCGCAACTGGAAAGCTTGCACATGGATTTACAAAGTTTGAGGATAGGAAAAGAAGCTCAGTATGAGGTGCGCATAGAAGTTTAGTGCATCAAATGTAAAGATAAGGGACATCATAAGGATCACTACCTGGTTTATTAGAATTACCTGATTGGAGAAGGTCATGTTCCTTTGAAGCCTGAGAATATTGCGGGACCAAGTGCAAGAGTAACCTAATGGTGCATTATTTGCCAGATAGCTAGGAAGCACACAATTGACCATTGTCACCTCTTGCAAAAATTTGTGCAGACTCCGCAACATTTTTTTTGTACCTTCTATAAATCGGTTGGTCATGATGAGTGAAACTTCTACAACTATGAATTGATGATGAATTGAATGCCTACATATCGAGTGCAAGCAGAAATCGACCTTAGGATTAGGGTGCAGGTGCAATGCGTAGAGGATTTCAGGGCCATGGAAGAGGAAGAGGAGGGGCTAGAAGAGGTCGCAGACACATTATTTGCTACAACTTTGGAGAGGCAAGTCATTTTGCGTGCGACTTCCAAGACCCAATGCATCTATCCTGTCAGTATTGTAGATAGTTTGACCATGTGATAGAAGATTTCCTAGTGCTGATAGCCAATATGCAAGAGAAAAAGGTGCAGACGCCCATGAAAAACATACATATGATGAGAGTGAAGCCTCATGAAGAGGATCATAGCATCAATATCATGATGCAAAATGGTATTTCTATGGGAGAGGATAAGGGAAAACAACCAAAATGTAAAGGATCGGTATGCAAGGCTACCAACAGGGAGGTTGACTTTGACTTCAACAGGGGTAAAGAAAATTTTATGGAGGCCAAGAAGAACTTGTTGATGCTTTTACATCAAGAAGTCAGGAGAAACGGTTGAAAACAAGGAAGTGTGGGATGTCAATCCATCATTAATGGTTACTTGGTTGAAAACATGTATGAAGTTATTATGGGATAGGAAGGTAGTGGAAGGGATCTAGGAACTAATTGAAAAATGTGTGGGTAAAATAGGACTCCTCTTGAACAATGCATTTTAAGGAAATTGGGTAATCATAAGAAGTGGATAGGGCACGCAATGAGGCTAACTATGTAGATTGGAGAATATGGAATGGATCAAGTCATCCTGGATTTGGAATCTAATGCGAACACACTGCCTAAGAAAACATGGGAAAGGTTGGGGAGGCTTGTGCCACAATGGTCTCCTATACAGTTACACATGGCCAATCAACATAAGATGATTCCCATTGGGCACCTGTACAGGGTAGCAGTCAATAGTGAGGGAGCAAGTGCTCTAGCCAATTTTGAAGTAATTGAAATAGTGGATAATAGCAATCCTTACCCTTCTCTACTAGGAATTTATTAGGCCTTCGACATGGATGCGGTAATTAATCTAAAGAATCAAAGGATGACCTTTGAGAAGGAGGCACTCCAGGTTATTGTACCACTGGATCCCGCTAAAGGAGTGTGCTACACTAAACTAGTTTGTTACTGTGAAGAGGAAGATGATTTGGATCAAATATACAAGATCACTCCACGTGATGAATATTGGATCAATCTCACTATATATGGGTGAATTATGTAGAATAGAGATAGCTCATGTACCTCAGATTCAAATGAAGAACTTGAGCACTGGGAAAATAATGTGCATGAAGTTTTGAAGCTATGGTGCAATATGATGACAAATCTGCTTCAATGTGTCTCCATAGAGGTAATAAATATTCCTCATTATGACATCCTAGATGATGTTATTTTCTTTTTGGATAAGTTTGAAAGGGAGGTGCTAGAAGAGCATCGGTTCCAGACACTTGAGGTTTTGCTACAAGCTATGCCTTCCCATTGGTGGGGTATGCATAAGGATAACTTCATTGACTGGAAAGAGTACAAGAGAATGATGAAGCTAAGGTCTAGGTATGCGAATACCCGCCTAACAGAGAAACATCTAGTCAATGATGATTTGTGCGAGCATTTGGTGAGATGGACTAAAGCTTTGGGGGAGGAGCCTCAAGTGGAATGGGTGCATATCTTTTGTCACACCCTAGATACTATTATGATGAACTAGTACTTGGAAATGGGGCTACGCCATGGAACGACTGAGTGGGATATCTTGAGGGGAAGTTTCTTGTTAACTTTCTGTTTTGAGGATGGGTTTGAGTGTATTGATGAATCCCTCCAAGAAATTAAGGTCACAATCTTCAGTATGCCTAAGGAGCCAATAGAATGGGTTGAGTTGGATGGGAATACAAAACTGTGCCACACGCTGGAATGCTACAATATGACTATAGAAGAAGAAGAGGATCCATATAATATCGACATTCTAGAGACTAAAACATAGCGCGAGGTTGAAGGACCTAAAGTAGTGAACCCTGATATAACAGAACATCTGAAAACTAGACAAGTAATCATTGGATCCAATGTGCAACCTAAGTTTGCAAATATATGTGATTATTGGGATGAAGACAGTTTATAAAGTTGTGGAACTATTGCACGAATACCAAGACTTGTTTCCTTCCAATTTCTTAGACCTCAAAGGAATAGTAGGGGATCTAGGTGTAATGAAGATAATCTTAAAGTGTGATGTGAAGCCTGTGAAATAGAGACATTACTGTATAAATTCCAAGTATAAGGAGAAGGTGCACAAAGAGTTGGACAAAATGTTGGAGGCTAGAATCATTGAGCTAGTAGAAGAGTCTAATTGGATAAGCCCTATGGTTGTTCAGGAGAAGAAGCAACAATATGAAACCAGGATATGCATAGATCTACAAAAGCTCAATGATGCGTCTGTTCAAGACCCATTTCCAACACCATTTATAGATGAATTTTTGGAGAATATTGGAGGGAAGGAAGCCCATTCGTCTATTGATGGGTTCTCAGGGTACCATCAGATTAAGATCATGGTGGAGGATCACAATAAGATGACCTTCACAACAAAGTGGGGATGATTCCACTACATAGTGATGCCATTCGAGCTAAAGAATGTGCCCATGATCTTCTCTAGGGTTGCAATTGTAGAATTTAAAGAGTTCATACATTAATTATTACAAGTTTATTTTGATTACTGGACTGTGTTTGGGTTGGTAAAGCACCACGTTGCAAGTTTGTGCCCTATGTTGGATACTTGTCGCATATACCAGATTTCCCTAAATTTGAAGAAATGTATCTTTTGTGTGCCTTACAAGATCTTTATAGGCCATGTGGGGTGTAAACAAGGATTAATGGTAGACCCTGTGAAGATACTTGTTAATATCAATTTGGAAGCTCCAAAGAATGTAAAGCAATTGCGTGCAACACTAGGCCACACCAGCTACTATAAAAAGCTTATCAAAGATTATGTGCAGATAACTGCGCCGATGGAGATATTACTAAAGAAGGATGCGACTTTATGGCAAGATGAAGAGTGTCAACACGGTTTGGATGTGTTAATGGAAAAGATGGTCACTACGCCCATTTTTGTGTTTGTGGATTGGAAGAAAGAATTTCATGTTCATGTGGATGCCTCTTGTATTGTGCTAGGTGTGGTATTGACCTAGCCAAGTGAAGGTGAACTTCACATCCTATAGCCTTGGTGAGAAGGAAATCATCAAAAGCTGAGAATAATTACTCAACTATAGAGCACGAAGGGTTGGTAATGGTGTATGCATTGCATAAATTTCAACATTACCTCTTGGGTGTGCATTTCAAAATGTACACAGATTACTCTACTTTCAAATGCCTAGTCAACAAGCCTGTGTTGGGGATGGAGACCTATAGGTGGTTGTTGCTCTTTCAGGAGTACGATCTTGAGGCAATTGTGAATCCCGGTTGATTGAATGTGGGACTAGATCATCTATCCGTAATTGAGACAGGTGAAGAATCAACTAGTTTGGAAGAAGGGTTGTCAGATGTGTAGCTCTTTGTTGTACATGTCACAAATGATCGTTTTTTTGATGTAATCAAGTTATTAACTACTAACGTGATCCAAGAAGGATATTTTACTTAGTTGAAAAGGAAATTAGTGGTCCATGCGACTGATTTTTCTATAATAGTTGGACACTTGTATATGATGGGCACTGATGAAATACTTCACCAATATGTTCTAGAGTTTGAATGATCTAGCATCCTCGTTGAAGCACATGGAAGAGTGGTGAGAGGACACTATGAAGGCAGAGAAACCGTGAATAATATTTTACGTGCAGTATTGTGGTGACCAATGGTGCATAAGAATTCTAAGGTGTATTGCAGGGCATGCAATGCTTGTCAAAGGATGGGGAAGTCATCACGGAGGGACAAAATTCCATTAAACCCAGAGATTTTTTTGCAGGTATTTGACAAATGGGTGATTGATTTTGTGGGTCCGATATAGCCACCAGGGAAAAAGACAACTGTGCGGTACATTATTACTACAAATGGGTATTTGATGAGATGGGTAGAGGCATAATCAGTCAAAGACTGTAGCATTACTACAGCTGCAAAGTTCCTATTTGAGTATGTCTTGACTCGGTTTGGGTGTCCCAATATACTAACGAGTGAGAGGGGCACATATTTCTTAAATGAAACAATTGCCACAATACTTGAAGAATTCCAGGTTTATTATCAAAAGAGTACGCCCTATCATCCTAAATCTAATGGCACGCTATAAACATTCAATAAAATCCTAGAAAATGCATTGACAAAGGTCTTCAATGCACAAAGGAATGATTGGGATGTATGCATACGGTCCTATGGGCATATAGGAAAATGAGTAAAAAGTTAACAAACCAAACTCTGTTCAGGTTGGTCTATGGAATAAAGGTTGTGATGCCCATGGAGTATATTGTGCCAAGTCTGTGGATTGCAGGATTGGCTGATCTTCTGGATCATGAGACTATGGAGGAGCACCTTGCACAGTTGATGGAACTAGAAGAAGATCAGTGTTTAGCAAGATTTTACCAACAGGTGCAGAAGGAGTGCAACAAGTCTTGACATGATTGACATATTAAGCAGTCGACCTTTCAGGTGAACGATTTGGTCTTACTTTATGATAGAAAATTCACAAAGTTCCCTGGAAAGTTTCAAATTCATTAGTTGGGGCCCTATATAGTCAAGGAAATTACCAATGGTGGCACAATTCAGCTCACGAAGCTGAATGGGGAAGTATTTCCAAGTAGAGTTAAGGGAAGCTGCTTGAAGTAGTATAGAGGGTACCCTACCCTTGCGCAATGACTATATGATTGTCGGATTGTCTTAGTACTCCATGAAGCTGCAAGGAAGTATAGTACTATAAACTATACTACCCAAGAAGTGGAAAAGTGAAGTAAGGGGGTTGCGCAATGGAAGCAAGAAGTGCGCCAGGAGGAGTTGTGCCATGGAGGTTGGTGTCACATAGAAAAGTCAAAAAATAGCTATTGGGTGCACTGTAGATGATTAGATGGAGAAAAATTCCATTAATAGGAGTGGGTAGTCTTCTTTTATGGTGAAAATATTTGGCAATCTATTGCCAAAGATTCATTTATGGTAGATATTTTGAGGGAACGGTCAGATTTGAATTTGAAATTGCCTATAAATTTGGCATGCTGCCCTACATTAGAACACTTTGCTCTCTAAAAATTTCTTGTGAGCTTTTATGCCTTAAGTCTATGAACTGATCCAATTGGGAAGATATTTTCTTATGTCTAGGGTTAGCTAATGTGCCCGAAGCATTCCATGAGGCTTTCTTGGAGAGAATGGCGACCACTAACCCCACAGAAGCCACCAATTTTGATATCGTTGCCTCTAAAGTCCCAACCCTTGAAGTCACACAAGAAATGGAAGAAAAACCCTCTGTACCTACGATGATGAGGTCACCTACACCTAATTCTTCTAGTGCTGAGATGAAACAAATGAAACCACTGTCAATTCCGGTGAGATAGTCACCGAGGAAAAACCCCATTGAAGTTCGCCAAAAGGGGAAATTGGACAAGTCAAAATAAACACATGAACCCCTTGATCTAGATGAAAAATTGCTTCATGGAGGCCTTAAGGAGTTGGACATTAAAGAGGGTGAGCCTATAACTCGGCTCCCAAATCATATCCCTCAACAAAAAGGCAAAGTGGAGATACCAAAAGACCCAGATATCATAAAGTTTATGATTTCGACACCACCACCATTGGAGAAAGTGGTATTTGAAGGCATGCTATTAGGGCACATTCTTGCACTAAAAATGGAATATTGGGATCTGGTGGATCAGGAGAAATTCCCCCAGCTGGCACCAAAAAAGTATTTTCCAAAGATATATTATGAGGAGACCAGAGTCACATGTCTAGAACCAATGAAATGGGTCACAGGGGTTGTGAAGGGAGGGTTGTTGAAGAAGTTGTGGGTACCACATTGCAGTAGGATGAATATCAATACAATCTACATTCGGAATTTCTTACCTTGCTACATGATGGGTGTCTCTGGTTGGGAGAACCCATCCCCATTACGGATATGTTGATCCACCGCATCACAAGGTTTCCCTACCAAGGGATGGATCCAGCTAAGAAGTTTGGAGGAAATAAGTCACACGGATACTCCATCTCCTCCATCACAGACATTGCGGTCCATTTTCCCCATAGATCTTGGCTTGCAAGGTCATGAGAAAGTGTCACGTGGACAAGGTTCCAAGTAATTTTGCTTGTGGCTCAATATGCTAAGGGGATGCAGTATAATTTAGGGAAATACCTTTTTAAAGAATTTCTTCTCAATTGTCGCAAAGCACAGGATGATGGAATGGAATTCCATTATGCTTGGCTACTATTGTTGACTTCCCTAGTCACGTGGACGCTGCCAGAAGACAGTTAATTCCCTCCACAGGATGTTGATGTAAGAGAATCCGCGAATTTTGCTTCGCTATGGGAGACAAATGACCCTGTAAGGCTCATGGAGAAAAAGATGTTCTGGGTATTGATCAAGATGGGTCTTCACATAACGATTAGTTAGAGGCCGAGACTATCACTGAATCTCTTTGAGCAGTTGGAGGCTTATGTAGAATTTAAGGTAGATTTTCATAATGTGTCTATCTACGTGTGACGGGATCTAAAGAAGACATGGTAGAAGCTACCATACCTGGCAGGTGGAGTTGATGTACAAGATGTTATGGGGAAATGGCCAGGGGAGTGGTTTCACCCCACGGATCTTGGTGTAGGTACCAACAAAGTGGGAGAGAGTTCCTCCATGCAAACAACATCAGTGCAGAAGCAAAAAGAGGTTAAGCAGGTTGCATCTCATGAAAAAGATGTACAACAAAAGAAGGATGTTTTGGCAAAGGCAACTACTGCTAAGGCTAATGCTAAGAAAGAGTGCGTTGCTAAGGAGCTCACTATCAATGTTGAGAAGTCTGCTTCTTAGCACACTAAGGACAGAGGAGAGTATGATGTTGACGATGGTGGGGGTGAGGAGTAAAACACTCCTTTTAGAGTAATGAAGCACCATAAGGAGACAAATTCCAAACCCAGGAAGCAGAAAAAATTGATAAGAATGCACATGTTGATCCAATGACCCTCACTAAGGGGGACTTGGATGAGATTAGGGATAAGGTCTACGAAACAACAAAAAACTATGGATGCAGTTTGAGAAGCAACACCAACAGGTGTCAGGTAATGTGCAGAAGGATCTGCATGAGTTGCAGATTCAAACGTGGCAGCTTCAAGCGAGCGTTGGATAGGTGAGCGGGATCAAGACTGTAGCAAGCAAATGTGACTATGCTGAAAAAATATTGGACTCTGGATCTAAGAGTCATACCATTACTAGAAGGATCTTTATGCACAGATAGATGAAGTCAACACCCAGCTCATACAAATCAAGAATGTGGGTGTCAACTTGGTAGCGCTACCTATCCATACCCTCCATGAATTACATTAAGGAGTATCTGACTAGCTCTTGGTCAAGGAGCAGTGAACACTATTAGTAATCAGTGAAGTCAAGACCAACAATGAACAAATATTCAGAGAAAAGGTGCAGGCGCTAAAAGAAAAGGAAGAACTGGCCACATGTAGACAGAACTTGGAGGAAACCATTACACAAGTATATAATGCACTGCCAGAACTCAACATTCCTGAAGACACAACCTTAGTAGGAAAGATTCAAAAGTTGGCTACAATAGCTAGGGAATCAAAGGAGGAAACCAGCTGAGTCTGATTTGAGTTACAAATGCATATCTCTGAATTACAATTAAAGTTGTAGCCAACCACTCTGGCAGAAGTCCGGGAGCAGTGTGAACAAGACATTAAAGAGGGAATGGCCACTTTAGATGCAGTGAAAGGATTGCATATATCTCTTTGGGCAGGAAATGGAACAATCAGCGTCTCTGCAGGAGGAGCCAACTCTGCAGAAAATTGGTATAGATATAATGGAGAAGCAACAAAAATTTGATGAACTCAAGGCGATTGCACACACTTTGTTGCCAGTCCAGCACTTCGCTCAATTGATGGAAGGAAAACAATTACAAACATAGATTGAGGAGTTGCAAACAAAAGAGACCATCTTGAAAGCCAAGACACATCCATCGACAGAGGAAGCTAGTCAGCTCACTCTTTTAGCTCAAGAAAAAATTAAAACTATCTAGCAGACACAAAGGACGATCGGCCTAGTGGTGGAAGGCCCTACTACAAAGAAGTTGTTTGAATAGGGACAATAGGTCACGGTGTAGGGTACTATTGATTTGCAAGTGTTGAAGGTGGAGTTCCGCGACCTATAAGAAAAGATTATTGCGCTAGTTGAGAAACTCAAGGGCAAGTAACCCAATTTGTGTTGGGGGCCTATTGGGATAGGGTCCCTAGCATCAAATTTTGAGTATAAATTAATATGTTTTTGTATGAAGTGTAAAGTCTCCGAGAAATGTGGAAGTGGAGTAGGAAGCTAGTATGAGTCAAAGGGGCTTTAGTCCATTAGGTTGGTAGGTGATAGGAGGTTTTTGAGACCTACCCATGGTCTGTGGACCATGGTATTGTAAGAAAAATGCTAGATATAGATGAGTCACAGGGAGTCTAAGAAGGTAACATTTTGAGAAGAATCGTTGTAAGGGCAAGGTGCTAAGGCAGGAAAGGTCTATTTCCTATACTTAGGAGAAAGGGGAAGACTCTTGTCGCTAAGTGCGCAAAGATATTGGTAAGTATGCACGCTGAGTGCGCGGGTCCCTGCAGCTGAGTGCATAGGGAAAGGAAGTTTGTATCTGAACGATTATACTTAATGAATACTATTTTCAGCCATATTTGATGCATCTGTGTCTTATTTATTACTTCTAAAAATTTTACGTATCTTCGCTTTGTATTCTGAATTACATGAATTAATACTTATTTACTGCGCAAAAATAGTAGATCTGTAATAATAATGCATGTTAATATTAACTAAGGACCTTCACGAAGATCTGGAAGTTGTTTAAAGAGAATTAAAGTAATCATATGTTCGAAACAGTTAAAGGTGCATGAAGGTAGATCTAGGCCATAAGGACTGCAATAACCCATCACACATGCCTCTCGATGTAGAAACCTAGTTCTGTCATCCCCCAATATTGCTTTGGGTGAGACTGCAACTTGTGTTATGCAGGTTGTTTCTGGAAGGGCCAACAATTAGGGTTTTTTTTTGTTAGTATAGATTACATTGAACCTGGGTCAGGCCCCATCAATCCAACAGTAAACTTTGTATTACAAATCTCTATCTCCAACTAAACATTAAATCTCGCTAACTTCTATAAGAGATTAAAAAATATAATGAACCCTATTATTATTTTCTTGCACAAGCTAGTTTGGCAATCTTGAGATCACTATGGTCACTAACTACCCCACTTATAAACCATTCAAAGTGACAGATATCATAAATAAGAAAAATTCACTCAATTAACCACAAACTCCACTAAAAAAACTCCAAAATGAACCAAAGAATCACACAGGAAATATCACTGTTGTGAAAGAAGTCACTATTGCATTTATAATGGCAAGTAAAAAAATCCTTCCCACTATATTCTTTGGAAATAAAAATATTGTGATAAGAAAACCACGAGAATTTGAATCTAATAAACTCACTCTACCCTTAATCACACAAAAAAATCAATCTTCAGATCTTACGGATTACTTAAGCTTCAACAAAAAGACATGACTCCAACATCCACAGTCAAAAGGGAATCAAGTTCAGGTAAAGAAAACAAAACATCAACCTTGCATCTGGGACAATCTCTTCTTCATAATCATTGATAAAAGTATACTAGCTAACAAGATGTAAAAAGGTTCCTCCCCCTCAATAGTAAATAATTCTCTATCTCCTCCTTCCACCTCTTGAGTTACTATATAGAAACAAAGTGTTCAAATCAGTCTTGTTATAAATCACATTTATAAAACCATTCCTTTGTTGTTTAAATTAAACCATGAATATGAAAATAAGACTTCAAATGAATAGACACACACTCTTTCTAAACATGAAATGTATGGCACCTAATTCTTGTACCAACCCTAACTCTCCATGTTTTAACCTATCAAGACCTTTGTATTCCATGATATCACAAAAATATGAAAGCATGATGACTCAAGGATTTGAATCATGTAAATAGTTCAGTCTCACAATTATTCACATTAACAATCCAACACACAGCAATGAGAGTACAAAGAACCTAGAAAGGCTACGCCAGAATGAAAGAATCAAACTAAATAAACTATTGCATTAATCTTAGATTTTCAAACTTTCAAATAAAAAAATCAAAGCAAGAAGAAGGTAGAACACAAGAATTAAATCTCTCATTTCAAAATTATATTATATCCCACTGTAACTATTTGAAGCAATAAATGATCATTACATAAACATTCAAAAAATACACATTGAACCCTAGAACTGGTCGACCACACAGAGTCACCGAGCTCATTTTTTTGTACATATGCATAAATAATTAAATCTCCACTCCAATATTCATTCCAACGCACACTGGATTACCACTAACAAAGGGTAGTGAGCTAGTTTGGTCAAGTCCTTGCTAACTAGCTCATTCCCTTATGCAAAAAAGAAAGAATAATTAAATATTAAAGACACATATATAGCATTACAAACACAGTGAACTTAGACTTGGCATTAAAGAGCTATATTAATAGGAAAATTTAGTTCAATACATCAAATGTTCAGTGGTCCAATCCTACAAAGAGACCCAGTGATAACAACTCAAGATTAACATAATAGAAAGACTAATGTAATCTCTAACCTAATGCTTTTGCTAACATAAATTATATATACATATTACAAATATTCACGGCCTTAAAAGGCGAAGAAAAATAGAAACAATTTGATAACAGATTAATAACAATGGGTCTTCCAATAAATTGCTTCTTAGGTGTTATGATTTGCATCTCCAGGACTAGTTTCGAACTTCTTCATTTAGATAGGAGTTATGGCATGGAAGTTGTTTACTGGAGAATAGAAGTGAAAAGCACACCACAAAGTTCTCCAAAAAATTATTTCATTTCCATGATAATGTCAGTGCAAGAACCCTTTGACCATTGTGGGAATCTTAAAAAACAAGTAGTTGTCTTAGTTGCCTCCTAATGTACAACGTGCCTTGAATAGCTACCTCCTAGTGTACCATATGCGCTTCATAACAATATTAATGAAAAATCAAGGAGTAAAAGACTTAGGGAAAAGATTAATATGAATCTTTTAGTCCTTGAAAACTAATCTATGAAACATTTTTAAAGATAAGCAAACTTCCTACCTAAATTCGCATAAATGCAATAGCAAGGACTAGAAAATAGATTCATGAAGGTCTTTAGGATTGATAAGTGGAGGATATTGTGTGGATTTCTAAACAAATTACAATGCAATTATAGAGCTTGATAGAAACCTTAGAAGAATATATTGAAAGATTTCAATACAATTTACAAAGATCACCATATACCACTTTACTTAAGGATGTGTTGAAAATTGCCTTAATTAGAGGTATGAAAGATGAATGGATAGAAACAATCAATTTAATGGGGCAGGGTGATATTTCTAAAGAAGAATATGATGATATTCTAAAAATGTGTATCAGATTTTTACATGGGAGTACACGAACTAAGCCTGGAACTCTCAATTCTCTTAGCAAATCTAACAGAGTTGCAAGAGGACTTATATGTGTAGAGATTGGTAATATTTTAGAAGATTTTAAAGCCGATATCCTAATTACACCAATGACACAACTATATTTTTTACAGGTAAAATAGAAGCAAGCTAGAGTGGAGTAGTCACTAGCCATTTTCTATCCTCGTTCTCAGAAAAATCACAGTTGTAAATAATTTTCATTGGACATAATCAAGATATTCACTATCTATACCAAAGATCACTCAACTGGATTTTTTCCCTTGCTTCCCATATTGAAACTTTTATTATAGGAAGATGAGGAAGAACCAAATCCAGCATAGTTTGTGGCACAACAATGACAAAGGCAGAACAACCCACCAAGTACAATGCATGACACTTATATGTTTTCTTTTCTAGACAATTTTCTCAGCAACAATTTCCTAGATTAACTTGGTAGAGTCAACAACATTCTAGTACTTCCTAGTAGCCTCAACCATGCACTTTATCACCCTAGAAAAACAAGTCATTTCCTAGTCCTTCTTGGCCAAATCAAAAATATCTCGTACCCTCATGATAGAATTTACCAAATAAAACATACCCTCTGCATTGGATAAATCAACCTACCCAGGGGCCAATGTGGTCTCATATTTGGCAATGTCACACTAGACTAATCAATAAGTTGGTGGGAATGTTTCCTCAATCACGACCACCATTACAACACCCACTTCAACTACCTCCAAAAACTCCACATCCATTACATCCTCAGCTACCTACACACCCAAATCCTAATCTAAATAATAGGCCTGTGAAATTTTTAAAAATTTTGGAAGCCCTAGACTCTTGCCCTCCCTCTTTGGAATGTAATGAATTACATCTAATATCTAGGAGGACTATATTTTTGGAAGATCTTCTAAAGGATCAAGAGAAACCAAAAAACGAAAATCATGTTAAGGAGCATACTTTAACTAAACACTCTCCTCCTACCATCATTATTACTGAAACATAACCATCCAGTATACCGATTAAGCAATAGGAATCTATTAAGATTACGGATGAGAGATCACCAATTCCCAAACAGATTATCCATAGTAAAATCACCTTCATATCCTAACTTTGATATATTAGGGGAACTACAGAATTTATGCATAAAAATCCCTCTCCTCTAGAATATCATCGAAATTCCTATTTATGCTAAAAGCATTAAAGAGGTATGTGCTAAGAAGCCTAGAAGGAAACCAAAATATTCTTCTATAGTCCATGTTCTTGGGAAATTCTTTGATCTTATCCTAGGAAAATAGATACCTATTAAATATGATGATCCTAGAAACCCTATAGTCATTGTCCAAATTCAGGGGCGTAACTTCCCAAACACGTTAGTGGACTTAGGAGCTACTATAAATATTATAATGCTTGAAACTAGTGGCCTCCTTGGAATAAAAATATTCAAACTGATTCCAACCATGCCGAAACTAGTTGACATATCCATAGTGAAACCAGTAGGAACCTTAGTTGATATCATTGTTTCTGTAGACTCCTTCGAATACACAGTGGATTTTCTAGTCCTTAATCCTAAAAATAAGTTGGAAGGACACCCTCTGATATTAGACATACCATCGCTTACCACTACAGATGCATACATTGGGTGTCGAATTGGAAGCATGACCATTTCCAATAGACCTACTATCAAGAATCTCATTCCATATCCACTTGCTAGACCTAGCATTCCAATTGACAAATCTATATGGTTCCCTCCTCAATATGAGGAAGGAATTTACGTTCTCCCCTCACTATTGTTAAAGCTCTTATCCTTAAAAGATAGATTGAGGATGATATAATTAATGGATCTATTAACCATCCATCTACCGTAGGAAACTGAACATGTTAGATGTTAAAAGTTATCCTTGATAATGAAGCCCAAGGAGATCCACTAGAGTATTTGAATAGTGAGCATATACCCACGACTACAGCTCATAATGGAATCCAATTTGAAATTGAACCTATAAATACCTTGAATATCAACAACAATATTGATGACCTTTAGCATGAAAGCTTGATCCAAGTTCTTCAGAAATATGAACAATCCTTTGGTTGGAAATATTCTGATACGAATGGCATTGACCCACAATTATGCACATACCATATCTATAATGAGAAATATTTGTGAGCCATTTAGCAACCTCAAATAATATTAAATCCACACCTTAGGGACATAGTGAAATAGGAGCTTAAAAAACTTCTCAATGTTAATTTTTTATTCACTATTTCTGATAGTTAGTGGGTTTCACCACTGCTGGTAGCACCTTTTGTGAAGGAAAATCTACTTTGCAAATAGAGGTGATCCCTCTCGCCCAATGAGTGGGTCTAGCAACAAACTAAACAAACTAACATACACTTTCCTAGCTTATGTTTGACAAATGAAAAGAGAAGTATAAACCTACCTCTCTCTAATGTTAATCACTCGATCCTTGGAGATGGTTTTGAATCTTTTGCTGCACGCCTCACTTTCTACATGTTCTTCACATCTGAGTACCTGCAAGAAATATCAAAGAGAAATGCAAGAAATAATAGCATATATGGCATACATCAAACATAAACTACTTAATAGATCAAGGAGTATTAAGTTAAAAGCATAAACATTTACACAATTATGGAAAGTGAACATCAGATGCATATATTAAGAAGCTAAAATGCAAATCATATAACCTATGTGTTAATGTTGGAGACCTCCTTTTGGTGGATTTCCAAGTCCAAGAAAAGACTCTTCAAGCACTCCTTCTCCAAGCTAGAATGGGTATCATGTAAGCATAATCTCAACATAGGGAAGCAGAAATCAATGACCAAGCATTTGGGGATGGAAGGGAATGAATTTATAGGAAGGGAGAGGGAGTTAGGGATCCACAAAAGAGGGAGGAAGGTCCACATATCAAGGGGAAATCCCAAGATGATTATCAAGAGGTCCAAATGGGAGAGCTCGACCATATCGACAACAACCAATATCTAGCTCATTATTCGCGAAGGTTCCAGTACACAAAGTTTCTCCTCTAGTTTGGGAAAAACTTTGAGAAGATGTTTAGAACATGTTTTCCTATCAAAAACCATGATAGAAGCACTATTTTATAATTGTGCAACCTTCCATCAACACGGGAAGGAAGTGGAGAAAAGCGCACTGATGCTAAAACATAGGTTTTTAGTTAAGCTTCTTTAGGATGAATTCAGGGAAGTTTTCCTTTGATTCTTCAGGGAGATTTAGTTCTGTAAATCATGATGGATATGATGCATAGTATTCAATGTTTTGGAACTTCGGGATATGGAACAAGAAGTGAACATGAGGTATGAGAAAATAATGGGTAATAGATTCCCCTTTAAGAATGAAGGCAAAACAGGGAGTGATGGCTGAGATGCTTTACAAGTCAGTGCAAGGATGAGATAAAGACTATTAGGAGACCTACAAATCAAGCATATACATATACATAGCTGACATCTTTGATGATCATGCCTAATTATACATGAATAGTCATCTAATAATACATGAATCCGTGGTATGGATGCAGCTATCCAAATAGAAGGGATTATGTGCAGAGATCCTTGGTATGGACACATCCACCTGAATAGAAAGGATCATGAATATAGACACATGGTATGGTTGTAGCCATCCATCTAGAGGAAACATGTGTACAATCATTAATAACTCACAACTCAATGCAACCTAGACTTTATCAGATAAAATCCAAGGTCTTGTGCTCCATCTCAACTCGATCTATGTATGAATTCTAACATGCAAATAGATGTGTCAAAGTTGAAGTTATAATTATCTCATCTTCATAGATAATGAGTTGAAGTTGATAGGAAGTGATATGCTGAAGTAGGGCCATAATGAATCCAACATCATCGACATGAAACAAAAGGATGTAGTAGAGTAGATGAGTGTGATCAAGGACTGTGGTAGAAAGTTAGACAATGCATAAGGAGTAAGGAACCGTAGATATGACTGCTCTTGAACATATCAATGACATACTCCAAAGTTTCACAGTATTTGACTCAACATAGGATCAGAGGTCATGATGACGAAATGATATTGTCAGATGAGAGGAAAAATAGATTTCCCAAACCTAGGAAGGCAAGTGACTAAGTGACAATATCCCAAACCCAACATGAGAAACATATGACTGTCATGTTCAAGAGTGACATTCTACCTTTACAAAATACAAGAGATGACCGCTTTTACCTTTTTCCCCACCATTTCCGGTGAGTGCCCCATAATTTTTTTTATCACAAACTGGAAGGGGATAAAATATGCTCGCCATATAAGTTCATCCTTTGGATGAATCCATCCTAGTAAGTCTTATGAGCCCTAGGAAGGAGAAAATTGGTCTCGTCATGGTGATAAGTCCTATATCATTTATGTTTTATAAGTCTGATGAAGGTGAAACTCGACATCATTTTCATGTTTAGAGAGTTTAAAAAAAAAGCGGAAAAGAAAACTCCAAAGTTCCCTTTTCGCAAATCATCTCTTGAATCGGAAAAGGTAGAAAACAATATCCAAGAGAACCTCTTACCCATGTTCAACCAAGGTATTAATTTTTCGTACAATAGTCTATCTCAGTCCAGAAAATGGTTAAACTTATAGTGAGTATACATCATTTCATTTAATTTAACGAGTGTGAAATGACAAGTACTCGACAATCTTTTCATTTTTCAAAAGTCAGAAAAGAGCTTAAAGATGACTCCAGGGGGTCTCCTTTTCGTTTATTTTTAACAATTCTTAAAAAGCAATAAAATAAAACTCATTGAATAAGTCAAGATAAATCATGGTCACTAAGAATATATGACCCGTCGGTGCACAAGGAAACACAGATTACTGATTTCAAGGAAAAATATTAAAAAAGAGTCAAATATGCCCTAATTTGGTAAAAATATTATTTAAAACTTATAAATAGTGGAAAACGTAAGTTTTTTTTAGAATTTTACCAATTTGCAATTGTAGGAGTATTTTTACCTCATTTTACCTCAATTTTTAGGCAAGGAGCACGATCAATCCCAGACACCATTCACTAAGCTACTTGTTGCATGTAAAATTTTTGTCCCTCCTCTTCATTTTGGTACTTCATGCATTTTCATCCATATGGTAGGTTGCAAGGAGGAATTTCAAAAAAAAAATTATATTATGGGTGACCAACACGGGTTTTACCCATCGAACTCGCATTGCTCACCCTGAGGTCAATTAGGACCTCATGCTAGCAGTGCGAGAAAATTCATAAACAAATGCGCTGATGTTGAGGTAGAATTTTTTTTAAGTGAAATCCTTCATGTAAATAATTTTATCTTTGATTTGGTCTCCATGGAAGCTCATGAAATGTTTTTTTATTAATTTTCCACAAGATAATCAGTCCAAAATGGTGATCGAATGAAAAGAAAGGGGACATGAAGCTGAAGACCATCAGGCTATGCAGGATTAAGATTGTGTTGATGCCCTACAAGCATGTGGATTGTTCAAGTTCTTCATGATTCCTAGGATCAGATCACAACCCGAGCTATTGTAGCATCTAATCAGTTGGTGGGATGTGAATCACAAAATATTCATGAACAGGGATCAAGAGTTCAAAGTAGAGGTTGTTGACATTTATTTCATCACTGGGTTGTCTAGAAAGGGACAATAGGTGCAGTTGTTTGGATCATGCACTGGATGAGAGAACGGATATGCTCATTACGAGGCATTATCTAGGGAACAAAAATACCCAAAGTGGAAAAATTGACATAACGACCATTACCAACCTCCCACTATGAACAATCCTACACACCATGGGCTAATTTGTTAAGGCACAAGTGTTGCATGAGGCAACAAAGTCTCATTTCCAGTATGTAATCGAGTGTCTGAATCCCATGGTTTTCAATTGGAGTGAGGGTTTGTTGGTGTGCATGAAGCACCAACTTACCAAGTCCAATTCAGGAAATCTGAAACAATTTGGTTTTAGATCTATTTTGGTGATGTTCATCCTCAAATATGTACCATTTTCTTGTTATCAATAGTTGGCAGTGGATCCAATAGTGCCCAGAGATCCATGATTACTCAAATGGGGAGAGTTGATGCCTCGACATGTAGGTGGCCAACATATGTCATTCCCTCAAGCATTTTTTGGATGGTTGTGTCAGCATCTAATCATGCTTGATGATTGGGTGTTATGTCATTCCCTCAATCATTTTTTTGATGGTTGTGTCAACATCTAATCATGCTTGATGATTGGGCGTTATGTCATTGCCTCAATCATTTTTTGGATGGTTTTGTCAGCATCTAATCATTCTTGATGATTGGGCGTATGTAGGTATGGATTTTTGAGGAGATCTAGATCTTCCACTTCCTATAGGGGCACAATGAACCAATTCAGGTAAAAACTAATTTTTGAAGTTTTTGAAGTTTTTATTATGTTTTTATATGTGTACTGAGATTTAACTTATGATGTTTTGCAGATGTGGGATCAAAGAAACCTCCAAGGGTTTCTCCAATAGCTAAGCGAGTGGCATGCCAGAGTGAGGAGGCTCCTTATGAGGAGGGAGAAAATCCTATCGTCGAGGTAGAGCATAACCTAGAAGTTTTAACTAGGGGCATTCTAGAGTATGCCTCAATCGATGAGGTTATATTACGCTACTAAAGGCACATTGTAGGGGTTTCCACAAGACTGCATCGACTGTTGGGATGATTCATTAGGGCTATTTTGTGCTATCATGAGAACCATGTGGGTGAAAAGCCAACCTAATTTACATTCTGCACTATTGTAGGCTTATAAAGCCATGTTTCTAAAAACACAGATTTTGTCATTTTGAGGTAGCAAACTCTTTTCAAACACTCGATATTATATATAATATATATATATATATATATATATATATATATATAATTAATATATAATATATATATATATATAATATTATATTATAATTATATATATATATATATATATTTATATATATATACTATATATATATATATTATATATATAAATATATATATTATATATATATATATAATATATATATTATAGATATATATATATATATATATATATATATATATTATATATATATATATATATATATATATATATATATATATAATACATTTTTTTCTATTTACCATGTTTGTATGTGATGCTTTATGATTTACAAGTTTCGCAAATGTCTATCTAGCATGTAGTTATCCAATGCATTTGTGAATGTGTTTGTGCACCTTGGAATGTGATGACAAGAAATAAAATAAAAGTTTTGTTCCAATAAACAAACTCGCAAATACATTCTCAAAATTTGAGGATTTCTATCTAAATATTGTCCATTAAGTTGTAGTACAATGACTTGTGAATCAAGTTTTATGATTAACTCTCTAATGCCAAGAGCAATAGCTTCTGACAAAATCTCAATGGAGGCAATATATTCGGAAATGTGATTAGTCCTACGACCTAAAAATATACCTTGTAAATTCACTAGCTCACCATTATGGTCATAGATTGCCCATGCAGTAGAAGATAGATTCTATGTACTACAACAAGTATCATCAACAAAACCAATGTAACAGTTGGATGACATATGCAAACCATGTAGAGCATGAGGTAAGCAGAGGAAAATGTTTGCTAAAGAAAACTAACACACCAAAACTACACTACACACTAATGAAAACATGCTAATTTACATAAGTATTTACATGGAAAAATCACACATAATACTTCTTTAGGTAAAGCCCATTTCAAGGCTCAGCCAAAGAATTTCCTTCATAGTCTACTAACTCATTGTTACATTTTTATAAAACTCGTTTGACAATGTAAGGGCCATGCCACATTGGTTCGAACTTCCCATCTCCCAGTTTGTCATTGGCTTGATCATAAAGCAAGACCAAGTCACCCTCAACAAAAATGCAGGGAGAAACAGTTCTATCATATTGAGCCTTAACTCATTTCTTCTAGGATTCAATTACTAAAGCTGCAAAGTAGTGAGTTTCATCGAACCTTTCAAGGTAAAGTAAGCATTCCTATTTAGATGAGGTATTAAGGAGTAATTTAATAGCTAGCTTCAATGAATGAATTTCACACTCAATTGGAAGAGTTTCCTCTAAACATTACACTAGCTAAAAGGATGTGAATCTAGTGGTAGTATTAGCTGTGGTTTGGTAAGCGCAAAGAGCTAAAAATAGCATGAGATGCCAATTTGATTTATGCATCCCAATGTTGCATTGAAGCATAATAATCAAGACTTTGTTGACTTCCTCAACCTAGCTATTGGCCCACGGATAATAAGGAGTTGAGTTGTCATGACACAAACCCAATTGAGCAGGAGCTCTGTCATCATATAATTTTAGAAATGGGAACCATGATCAGTAATAATGGCTTGAGGGACAACAAATTGAGCTATGAAATGGTTGAAGAGAAATTGAGCACTAGTTTTACCATTAGCATCATGTGTGTGCATCGCCTCAGCAAATTTAGTGAAATAATCAACGACGATGATGATATAACCATGCCCCCTGGTCAACGAAGAGTTACTAGTCATGGAATCAATACCCCATTTAGGAAAGGAGTTGACAGTAACAACTGGGTGTAGGGGCGTGGGTGGGGCACATTGCTTATGGTTGTAAATATGGTAAGCATGACATTTTTGGACTGCTAAAATGAAATCTTTAAAGATCAAAGACCAAAAATAATGAGCGCAAAGGATTTTCTAAGTAGTAGCATACCCTGGCATATGACCACCACAAGCCCCAGATTAACATTCATTTAGTACTCTCTCAACTTCTTCGATTTTCAAATATCTATGAAGGATAGAATTGATGCCAACATAGTGCACTATATCGCCAATGATTCGATATGGTTGGGATTGATGTCGAATGCAACGACATTGAAAATTGGACAAATCTAATCAAAATGTTTGGGTTTAGAGATAAACAATAATATCCCCATACCATGGGTAAAGAGTGTTGATGAGAAAGAGAGTCTTTTCAGGAATGAGCTCATCAAAAGCCATAGATGTGCTTGCAGAGAGAAGGTCACAAACTAACTTAGAGAAAACCTGTGATTTCTTTGATTTGGGTGTATAAAACTCCAAATCAAACTTCTGAAGGAGAAAAATCGACTTATAATATTTCCCCCCTAGCAACTTATGGATCAAGATGTAGGTCATGGGGTTGCAATAAAAAATCACAGTAGTTTTCCACAAGAGAATATAATGTCAAAAACGTTGAATCACTACTAAAGGAAGTTTCTCGACATGGGCATATTGAGTTTCAGTATCGATAAGATTTTGGCTTAAGTAGTAGATCATGTGTTCATTTCCATCATCATCATCTTACACTAGTACCATGCCAATAGTACCATTGGCTGTGAGTAAGTACAAGAAGTAATCATGGTGATCGTTGGGGGGATGTAGCAAATGAGCACTAATGAGGGTGTTCTTTAATGCATCAATTTTTTTTTTAATGATTTCGTCTCAAATAAATGGGATCCCCTGTTTTAGTAGACAAGTAAATCCCTTAGCAAGTTCCTCATAATTCGGTACAAAACGACAGACGAAATTAGCTTTCCCTTGCAAGCTCTGCAACTGATGTAAAGATGATGGAGGGGATGAATTTACAATGGCCTCAACTTTGAGGGGGTCAATTCGAATGCCTCCCTTAGATACCACAAACCCTAGGAGACAACTAGATTCAATGTAGAAGACAGACATATGTAGATTCAAACAAATAACGTAGTGTCTACAATGAAGAAAAATCACTCGTAGGTAGTCGAGATTATCATGACGCTTAGCAGAATGAGCTGGTAAATCATTAAGATGTTAGGTACCTATAATAGTAGTGATTCTGTTACCATTACGATACATGTATTTTCATTGATAGCAACTCACATAGATGACAATTCACAGTACAATAGGTTAACAATAAAGGATTACAGATCAAACTCCAGAGATTGAAGAAAGAGAGTGGATTAAGAAGTATACACTAGTTCACTTTTTCCAAGGACTATATACAGATGTGTTAAAAGGAAAAAAGGAGTGCATACATATACACGCACTTTCAGAAAAGGAAAAGTGCATATGGGATGGAAAATCAAGGATTTGGTCCAAGGTATTTCTCCAAGGTATTTGGTCCAAGGTATTTGGTCCGAGGTATTGGTCTGAGGTATTTGGTCTGAGGTATTGGTCCAAGGTGTTTGGTCCAAGGTATTTGTCCTAAGTGGTTTTGGTCCAAGGTATTGAGAAAGGCCTAAAACTATATAAGGAGGAGAAGGTCATTAGGCCAAGGTGTGCTTGTAATGAATATCTTATGAAGAGTGAGATCAAAAGAAAATATGCATGTTATGGGTTTCTGGTGTTTTGCTTGATCTGAACTAAGGTTGAACCTTAGTGGTTGATGGGGGATGAGATCTAATGATGGGTCAAGATCATGAGACCTAAAATGAATTATTATTATATGATTTGATCATGGATAGTCTAGATCTAAATACTGAAGCAAGTTTTATTATGTAAATATTATGATATGGGTATGACTAAAGTATGGAATAGCTGTGAAGTTTTTAAGTTAGTATTTGCAGATCGGTACGTTGGTTCTCTTTGGTAAGAGTGCGTATATATGCTGGTTCAGCACATCGAAGTAGTGTATACATTATCAAATATGATATTTGAAGTTGTAGTTGGTTCTAGTTGTTGTTGGAGAGTTTTGGATTCTACTCTGTGATCTAGTGACTGTATTTTGGTGATAGTGTTCTGAATGTTCAGATTGATTGATTGTGATTTTCTTCAGTGATGATGGGTTTTAAGTGATTGATTTAGTTTTGGTTGATTCAAATATTGATGATTGAGTTTCAGTAATTGGTTAATGCAGATGTATTTGATGGTTGTATTGCAGTGGTGATTGATTATGAGCTTTAAAGTTACTGATGCGTCCAGTATGAAATTTTGATGAAACAAGGCCTTCAGATTGTGGTGTTTTATTCTAGGAATATCTAGTTTGAAAAATTATGGAATGTGTTCCTTGGAGGAAGAGAGGAGGTCATATCCTTCTATAGGCTGGGGCTTACGCACTAGTAATCATATCGGCTAGTACAAGAGCCAGGGGTTGGAGCTCCCTTCCAGTAGCAGCTGGAAAATGAGTGAATGTTGGAGCCTAGGGGTGATTTTAGGGGCGAATGTTCTCCCTTTGGCGAAATTAAGGGGTTTTAAATTTTTTGTGGGCGAATATTTTGTATCATTACATTTTTACAAATCACCTCAAATAGCCCACCTTATTTTAAGGGAGAGGGTAAAAAAGGTAAATTTAGCCCTTGAAATTAGGAGTTACAACCTTCCATTCGCCCATTTTCAAGAATAGGTTTTATTTAAGTGAATCCTATGGGCCAAGTACCATATTTATAAAAGAGGTATG